>JAULKJ010287126.1:0-12620 GCA_032355405.1 Rubia balearica | reverse complement strand
AGAAGCGTGATGTTTTTGCAGAGTGCACAAGGTGAGAGATTGAAGATCTCTTAACTAGGGAATTTTCAAGAATCTTGAATTCAAGTTAGACAAGTTGCCACCCCAGTGAGCCAACTTGAAGCCAAAGAGTCCGAAAAACTTCCTTCCCACCCAGAGATCAATCTGGGGAATGTGAGCACTTTGAAGCTAATAAGCGGGAAGGAGGTGCGTGAGCAAGAGAGAGAGAGAGAGAGAGAGAGATTATACAAGAGGATGACTTAATCGTGAGAAGAAAAAACAACTTGGAGGAGCAAGAATTGGTTGTGGGGGAGAAATCCGACAAGGAACTTCCAACACCCGAGGCGAGGGTGAATCTTCCGCCACCTTTCCCCAGTGTACTTAGGGGAAGTCCGAAGGTGGCAACCAATGATGAGAAAATCCATAAGATCTTCAAGAAGGTTGAGGTTAGCGTTCCACTCTTGGACTTGATTTAGCATATACCTTCTTATGCTAAATTTTTGAAAGTTTCATGCACTAAAAAAAGTAAAAAACCACTTAGGAAGTTAGGAAAATTGAAAATAGAGGGATTCGCTACTCTAAATTATAGAAATTTTCCCAAGAAATGGGATGACCCCAACATTTTTCAGTTCCTATTTATTTAGGTGATAAATAAATGAAGAATACTATGATTGATCTAGGAGCCTCTATTAATGTCATCCCATCTTGCATTTATGAGAACCTAGAAATAGGTGAACCTATAGAAACTAGGGTAGTTGTCAAAATGGCTGATTACTCCCAATCTAGTCCTCGGATGTTATTATTTGAGTTGGAAATTTGGTGTTTCTGGCGGACTTCTATGTTCTTGATGTTGCGCATAATGGTGGTGCGCCCTTAATTTTATAGGGGAGACCTTTTCTTAAAACATCAAGGACTAAGATTGATGTTCATTCGAGAACACTAACCTTAGACGATGACATAGATAGGGTAGGTTCTGATATTTACAAATCTAAGAATGATTCATCTAATCCTTCCTTTTTGTGCAAGGCATAACCTTATGTGAAGAAACTTGCTCAACATGAGAACTCTTGCAAGGTAGATAATGATAATTTCCTTGATAAAGCTCTTGATGATAGTGATGAAGATAGCCTAGTTGATGAGATTTTTTATGACTATGAGAGTAATGAAAGAAATACTACCTTGCACTTCGATTGTGATGATCATGTCGATGAGACTATTGCTTTGCATGATGATAATGATGATTTATCTATCTTGGATTGCTTTTCTATGCTCACTGACATGTACTGGTTAGTGGAGAGTGGCAAGGACGTAAATACCCTTGACCAACTCCTAAGCCCAAGGAAATGGCTATGGGCTTGACATTGGCTAGGAATGGATACACACTCTTTTTGGCAAACAAAGTGCTTAAAGGTAAGGATGGAACCTTGTGGAGACATCTTCACAAGGATGCCATCGTGGGTGGAGTTGCCGATAGCGACTCCGGAGACCCAACTATAGGTTCTTTCAATCGAATTGGATGAAAATGAATAATTGGTGAGGACGACAATAAAATACGGATCTCATTCTTGCATTGCTTTTGATATCCTTTAGCAGAAAGATTTTGCATATTTTAGTGTGTGACAGAGGATTTTGAGATGAAATTCTTATTGATTGATATATTTGAGTTTGAGTGTCGTTCTTTTTGGTTGGAATGATATAGGGCTTGTTAGGTGACAAAGTTTCTTTGGAAAAGGGAGGAAAAAGGAAATAAGGGCACTATTCACAGGGTAGCCTCATGCAAGTCCATTTTGCACGAGGGGTGCTTCATGCCAACCCCTATTTTCATGAGGGTAGCCTCATTTCGGGCACCCTCAGCATGAGGCTGGCCATGTGTCAGGCCTCGTGTTGCTGGGATTTTTGGGTCAAAATACAGAGTTGCAAAATTTTGAATTTTAATCTAAAACATGCAAATTTTGGCCCATTAATTTAGCAAAACCTTTGTTTCCTTCAAATGTTGGTGTAAGAACTACACCAACATCTCCCCTATGCATAAATATATTGGTACTTTTATCCTTTTCATTCTCTAATTTCAAAAATGTCATCCTTATCTCCTTTGTACCTTCTTTCTAAATCACCTTGTTTGCTGAAAATAATGATCCATATTACCTTCCCTCACTCATAGGAATCACTTAGCTCATTTAAATATCTCAAAAACACTCACTCTCACTCCGTCTCGGTGAAACTCGAAAATTGTAGCTTTTTCTCAAAAAATAGCATTTTTTCTTCTTCTTGTGTGGATTCTTCATCTCTTGGCTTCAAATTACTTTCTTTATTTAGCATGATGATGATGTGATGAGAATCTTGAAACTCAAAAAATTGTCGAAATGTTTTGAGGAAATTTTGATGCTATGTGAATGATCTTGTGTTGAACTAAGTGTGGGGAGTATTGTACGTATGCTTTGATGATATGATATTCATTTTCCATAGTGTTTTAGAAAGGATAATTCTTTATTGCATGATATTCTTGATGGGATACTATGATTTTTAATGAGTTTGTACTTAGGGAGAATGTTTCTCGATTAAATTGCCTTTATGTTGAGATAACATGCTTTGGAGTGTTTTGTCTATTTAGGAAGAAGTGTTATTCTTGAATGATATATGATGCATGCCTTTGATTATTATTGCTTTATCACCTCTTTCTTATTATGATAAGATGGCTTCAAGAAGAAATAGGTCAGAAAAAGGGACAACTTCCCGGGGTGACAAAGGGAAGACGCTGCCAAAGGTAGGCAGATGAGAGCTAGTGACTTCCCTTCCTCCTAACCCTTCTTGTGTTGTTGATGAGTTCATGGGGTTGACCACCATTTTTGAGAGTGCGTCCCGGAGGTGGAAGTGCTGGAGATACCTGAAGCGAACCATATTGGAGACGAAGTTTGCTTGCAAGGAGACCATGGGAGCTCTAGGTATACTTGAGCCCATCACGTATTTTCTAAGCCGAATAGGACTAGAGGGTTTCTTAGAAAAACATTCCAAGACTTACGTATTGTGGAATTTAGAGTTTTTGGCAACCTTGAACCAATCAAAGGACAGTGAGGGGAGAAGAAGCATCCATTTCCATTTGGATGATAAGGAGTAAACTATCTCACATCAGGACATCGCCCAAGAATTCGGGTGGAAGTACGGGAAGGAGATTTCAAGGACACATCGATAAAGCCTTCCATTTTCATTGAGCAATTTTCAGATAATTCTTTCGAGGATGGAGAAGAAGCATATTTTCAAGAGCACCGTAATTGTCCATTAGGCATTTCAATATGTCCAGTGATTATTTTCCATGGGAGTATTCTGTCCGGGGAGCTTTCACATTGGATGTCCAAATTCTTTGGCCAATGACTCCATAGGGGAATTTCTACCCCAACATGGTCGTGGTTTTCGTGGAGGAATGCATTGTCATAGGAAACAAGAAGGGTGGCAAGATATCTACAGGTGGCATGGTCAAACTTTTAGCCCAACACTTGGGCCATCTAGTTCCTTCTTCATTCGCCTTGGCAAATTTGGGTCATTCGGGGACATGGTACACAATATACAAGCAGGTGAGAGCGTCTATGGTAGCGACCACGACCTCGAAAGATCACTTTTTTATGGTTGTATAGCAGTTTTATGGTGTACAATTTTATTATACTTCCACAACCGGAGCGGACAGCTATCAACCAGGATATGATATTGGAGGACCTCTTTCTAGCCCCTGATCTAAGGTTTAAGAAGGATTTCTACAAAATCCTATCAAACCCGTATATAGAAGTCGGGGAGGACGATTACGGGACTTCAATTAGGGAACCACCTAGCCGCACACAGCTACTCGCAGATGTCCTCAACCTATTCCATATATTTGGGGAACAACGTGCGAGTTCTACCCGACTTATGCAGGATATTGGTAACACAACAGTTGGAGGAATTCTCAGTAGGCTCAGCTTTATGAAGAGTACCGTACATGTTTAGGGGTCTAGGTTGAACACCATCAAGCAGGAAATGAAAGAGGATTTCGCCATTATGGATGAGAGAACTGATGTCCAAGAAGAAGCCATCGAGAAATTGATCAATAGATTTCACATCTCAAGGCTCGATGGTTTTTGGGATTTCATTCTTATCGAGAGGCAAGAAATGCGACAAGAGGAGAGAAAAAAAGGGGCGCAAGACACAACACTTGAAAAGGGGTTCTTCGGGGTCACAAGAATAAGTTCCACTATTTTTCTCTTTCCCACTCATGGTTTTTATTGTTTCATTGCATTGGGGACAATGCAAAGTTCAAGTGTGGGGGAGGGAGTAGTGAAGCACTTGGGATTTTTCAACTCGGGATTCCTTTATGTTTTTGGAGCTTTTTTGTATGATGTTTTGTTTTTTTGAGTTATCTTTGGTTTTGGGAAATTTGGTAGAGTTTTTGGTGGTGTGATCTTTAGGATGCTATCACTTTGTTTTTGTTGGGGAATGTTTTGGGATGAAACTTTTTAGTCGTATAATTTTTTGCTTTTTCATGATCTTTTTGCAGTATGAATCCCAACTTTGGGATATTTTATGTATACAAAAAATAATTTGAAAAAATATATATACCCGGCTAAGTTGGAAACCCGGAAGGGCAAGTTAGGCAAAACTGGGAAGAAAGCCTGAATAGGTCGAATGACCTAGGTAAAAATGAGAGGCTTGTCCCGGCTAGATTGGAAAACCTATGCAAAAATGAGAGGTTGTGTGGAAAAATACAAGAGGTGAGGTCAACATGTGTGAATGCTAGGATGAAAACCAGAAAGAGCTCCTAGGAAAAATGAGAGAAATTGAGGAAACTGGAAAAGGAACTTGAACATCTTTTGGTCATCTTTGGCGGTTTCTTCATCAACATGTTTTGGCCATCTTTGATGGTTTCTTCACCATCATCTCTTGGATTTTCTTCGGTGGTTTCTTTGGATTAGTAAGCTATTCTAGCACTTGTCATTTTACTCAGCCTTTTTCCACTTTTTCTTTTATGTATTGGATAGGTTACTTTAGCATCTTCGGGGAGAGTAAAATTTGTGAGATTCTTACAATCTTTGGGGGAACTAGGTAGCATAAGAATAAGTTGAATGTTTGGGTTAACTTCTCTTCGCATGCCACATTCTTCTTGGATCTTTTATGGTTCCTGTTTACTCAAGGAAGAGTAAAGGTTAAAGTCTGGAGGGATTGATGTGCACCATTATGCATGTGTTAACCAATGCATTTGACACATTTATTATCATCTTTTGTTTGGCTGATTGCTTGTTTTAGTTAGGCTTACATGACAAAGGGTTTAGACGGCCATTATTAGTTTTCTTGTCTAAAATACCTAGTTTTTTAGACTTAATTGAAGCTAATGGAAACTTTGCATTCACGGGAACCTAGATCTTCCTTTGTGATCATATTATTAGGCTGCTTGTGAGTACTTTTTCATCATCTTTTTGTAGAATGCCATCTAAGGGAGGTAGAAGATATTTGAAAGTCATTCGCAATGATGGTAGAAGATATCGGAGGCCTTTTGTAAGGATGGTAGTATATTGAAAGCCATGGACTTCAAAGTGTGGCACTAGATGGAATTGAACCAACGAAAGGTGGATTTGCAGTTCATGAAGGCCAAGAAAGAAGCAGAAGAATTGTAGTATGATATTTTCACAGAGTTTTAGGAACGATCCGAGAGGAATCATCCTTTCTGGGTGGCACCATTGAATTTTTCTTCTCGAACACTATAAAATCGACTATAAGAACTCTCAAATTGGATAAGTGGTTTATCCGTAGCGGAGCCAACAAGTCAGCCGGCCAAATGGCCGGCACGGTCTGTGCACAAAGCCAAGACCATCGGTGTCGGTGCATGAAAAGTGGATTGCATGGCCGATCAAAGTTTACTCAGGCTGTGCAAAGGCCCTTACACAGATTGTACACGTTCGTGCTGTCTATTACATAAGGAGTCTAGAAACACTCCCAAACGGCTAAGTATTGGAATGCGCCACTCCGTTTTACACGGCTTGTGTCATTCCAAGTCCCAAAAGTAAGGACAAGCCTATGGGTGTGAGAAATTTCATGGGCAGCACTAATTTTTTGAGAAAAAAGTCAATCCAGCATACGGGCCACGCTAATCCACACGGGGCTCACAAATCAGAAGTTCCGGAGCAAGCACCAGCCCATGCTCCATGTAGGTTCGTTCGAGCAGCCTTCCATGAGGCTACACAGACCATTTTAGTCCATGTGGGCCACCCTAAAAGAGGTTACATGGACCGTGTTGTGGCACACGGACCATTTTGCACGAGCCTACATGGACCGTATCGTTTGCCATTGGCCGCGCATATTGCTGCTCCTATGGTTTTTTGGCCATTTTTGGGCCTTTTCAAGGCCCAATTACCAATTACTATATTCATGGACCTTTGTCTACTTGCGTGAAGTTTATACCCATTTGTCATCTTCAAGAGTAGGCTTCTCTCTAGGTTTTTTTGTCTTTCTTCTCTTTATTTTTCTTTTCCCCAAAAGTGTTGAATCCAATGAAATACTTGAGTTAATTATTAGGGAGTAGTTAATTAACTTGGGGATCATATTTGTATTCATGTAGTAATGCTTATTTTGTTATTGTCACATTTAGTTAGCACATAAAGTAGTCTACTTTCATTTTAATATATTATTGATAAAGGAAACCTAAATGTGTTTGGGGTAATGATGGATCCAGATCCTCGTACGTTTGTGCACGTAGGTTTCCGAGTTAACGTTATGATCGACCATGCACTAGTAAGTCAGCGAGTTGGTTTGAAAGTTTACGAGTAGAGATAGTTAAATTAGCAAACTAGGTTTATCTTTGTGACCCTAAAGCCATCGATAAGATGCTTACTTCCCTTGCCTCCGTAGGCCTAGGGGTAGAGCTTTCGTAGTGTTCTGCCCAAGACTTAATCACACAGGGGAGAATCAGACTTGCGGAATGAGTCGTAACAGTTGCTGCACTCCCCTAGTTGCAAAGGCGAGGCCGATGGAAGATTTTGTATACACACCCTTAGGTGACAAATGAGGGGAAGTTTTGAACATTGTTTGCAATACGTGTCACAAACACTAGAATAGGTTCATAGTTCTTGTATGTGATGAAATCAAGGATCGAAATGACATTAATCACGTTATGCAAATATTCCCCAAGTGCTAGTTTATATAGTTTATTTGTGTGATCAAATTGCATGTTAGTAGTTTCAGTATAAAAAAAACACAATGCTTGTTTTACCAACATTTATTATTCCTAACACGTGATCGGATTGACAACTCGATCAGAGTTGTGTGTAGTTGATTATTAGATTCCTAACATCTCTGCGGACGACCCCGGTACTTACCACTATCTACCAATTTTGGTAGTATAGTAGTAGGAATGGGAGCACCAATACAAATCTCTGTCTTTGATAGCAGCCTCCTCTCAATTTAGTAGATCTCCCTTGATTCGTTAATTTAGCGACACTGGAAGGGGGCTGATCATCCCCTAGCATTCTAAAATATTATTTTCTGACCTATCATCAAGAGATTTTATTAGAGTTTACCGTTGAACGGGTTGATACCGTTTTAGGGTGGCTATATAATCTCTTTGTTGTAATTTTTTTTTGCTTGGCTTCGATTTCAGATGTTTCAATAGAGTCTGTTACTTGGATTCTTTTAAAATTGTGTTAAACCTCTGTTGAGACTCTCTGAGGTTGGAAATTAGTTCTGATTTGTTGAGTTCTTTTAGATCTTGGCTTGTGTAATTTTGGTTCTTAGAATTTTCTGCATTTAGCTAGTCTATATCTTTATTTCTGTTTTTACCTTATGTAAAAGAGGAGAGTCCCTACTTTAATCTCAATATAATTTTCAGGATTGTTTTCCAATGTTAAATTAGATCTTTTTGGAGTTTTAATAGGTTCAGCATCAAACTTTTTAGTTTTAGCGACAGAAAGATTTCCAGTTTTTGATTCAGGAACAGCCACTAGATCAGAACCAACCAACATTTGCATAACTTTCTCAGAGCTATTTTCAAATTTCCAGGAGAAAATTATACTTCATATTTATTACCAAAATAAAAAAAATAATGTAATCAAAGTTAGATTTTAAAATTTTAAATATTTTATTAAAAATATTTGTGTTGGTGGATATCATACATTATGAAATATTTTTGATCTTACATCGATTTTATGTTTTTTAAAATATATTTAATTCTATTTTTATATCCTCTTCGACGTCCATTCTTAAAAAATTTACGCATGTAATTTTTTTAACATCATTATTAGCATATTTTTATAATGAATTAACTACATATATGAACTATATATTTTTAAATCAATATAGTGTATGTGATTTACATATATTTTTAAAAAGATATGAACGAAAAGTATGTAAAGATGACAACACGCAAATAAAAGACTACAACAGATTATAAATAAATTTACTTTTTTTATCACATACAACATATTGATAAGCTAAAGATGATGAATTAAAAAAATTTACATTAAATATTGTTTTATATGAACTAAATATGACAATAGTTCATGAAATACTTATACTCCCTCTGTCCCAACTTAATCTGCACTTGTACTATTCATTTAGTCAAAATTGACTAATTTAAACTATAAAATTATATTGATATATAAGTAAGGATATTATCATGTGGCATAGTGTTATGTTTGTCTTGATGTGTATTTTCATAATACTAATTTTTTATAATTTTAATTGTACATAGTTAAAAATATTAATGGTCAAATATTTTCTTAGTCAACTGTTAAAATTCAAAGTGTACAGTTTAAGTTGGGACCGAGGGAGTATGTGTTTTTAGAAAATTAGATCATTTGAAATAATTTATACTTATACATATAGGTTATTTTATAAATAAAGCTAAAAATTGATATTTTTCCCTAGTATGAACCAAAGAGTAACAAGGAGAGAGAGAGAGAGAATTTGATTCTCTTTCCATAATTGAATCAAACAAATTTTTAAAAATATGGTTATTCCATTCCTTTCTCTCTCTTTCTCTTTCTCGATTCCTTTCCCTTACCTTGCTTAAACCAAACTACCCCTTAGTTTGTAGTAGTGTTAGATTCTATATGTGAACGCCCTCGTCGTGACCAACTT
Source organism: Rubia balearica (assembly GCA_032355405.1). Lineage (NCBI taxonomy): Eukaryota > Viridiplantae > Streptophyta > Magnoliopsida > Gentianales > Rubiaceae > Rubia > Rubia balearica. Next base: position 3,530 of record JAULKJ010287126.1, on the reverse strand, counting down.
GCTTATTGGCAATTACTCAGCCAGACAAGGTGGTTACCAAGAGCCCAAATAAATTTGGGACCCTTAATTGTAGAACGAACAAAATAATTATGCAGAAGCGTTTAATAGAATTTAAAATCGAGTCCTAACTTACTATTACAATACTAATTTGCAAAAGGTTAAGTTCATATTTTCATCTAGGTAAACCTTATGTTTAGTTCGTACTACAAATATATTCAAAACCCTAACTCAAAAGAAGTAAAGGTTTCCCACTCGTTACAACCGTTCACACTTTCTCGATCGATACACCTATTGGTTGTATTCAAACTAGGGTGAACTTCTTTGTTCAGTAAGGTTCATTGCAATTAACTACCAAGTTGAATTTAATGATCACATAAATCAAATAGCCACATATGTTCAAACACATAATAAAAGGATAAGCGCGGTAACACCAGGTCGCTGTCAAGCTCCTATATGGGTACTGTGACTAATGAACAAGGCATAGACCGAAAATATTTTTTAAAAAAATTGCCCTAAGACCGTGTGTTTCAAATAAATTTTAATAAAATCATATGTTTGCGAGCCACACCCAAAAATCATGTACACTTACGAGGTCGTTTCAGAAAAATGGCAATGATAGTATACCAAACACCGTGTGCAGACAATCTAGTCGTACATCCATCTCTTGTCGTCCCCGTCAAATTTGACTGAGCTAAAATCACGCCGAAGACCCCAAATTTATCAAGTACACATTCCATTCAAGTAGCAAAGAGCAAGTAATCAAATAGACATGGAAAGATAAAGTACAAGCCAATCATACACATATATCAATCAAGTTGAGTTTGATGTGATAAAGTACACATAATATTTTTTTCACAATGCACAATTTAAAATGGATAATATACTATGTGACATATCATGCATGCAATATTTACTCAAGTAGAATATAAAAATCAATTAATCATACACAACATGTAAATCTTCGGTTAGTTCAATTTATGCAAGCGATGAAACACTCACCTTATAAGTTTGGGTCAAAATCCACTGGAATTGGTTCAGGTTTTTTGGTCGGGCTCAGCTCTGTTAACGTAGTAAACTTATTAGTGTCAATTGCATGTTTAAGTAATACTTTTATTTGTTAATTTATTTTAATATCTTTTTCTTGATTTCTTTTACTTATTATTCCATATATATTTAAAAAGTACTTAGTAAAAAAGTTACAATTTTTCTTCATTTTTTAACAATATATTTACGTTAAAATAAATGGATTAATTAATTGATCTTTTTATTGAGAACACTTTTTGATAATATAATGAAAGATGCAAGTACGTACTTTTCTTTTTTGTATGTGATGAAATTTTTATAATTTATTTATTTATTTGGTTGATTTAGTGTTTAAATTAATTATTATTATTTTCTATTTTAGCATGTTATTTTTCCAAAATATTTAACATTTTTAAAGTATGATACAATTTATTTAAATCTAAAATAAATCCGGTTTAAAATTAATAATTAGTTTCTATTGGGTTGGATCTATGGTATAAAACTTCAATAATATTAGTAATGTTATGGATTATTGACAATATCATTTATATTCAAATCTAATTTGGGAGTGTATTTTTATAAAACTTATTTCCTATATTAAAATTGTCTTTGCATGTGATAAATTCTTTAAAATAAGTGATGGTGGATAAATTTATCATGCATGGTATATACTCTTAAGGATAAGTGTTTTTGAATAAATTTATCCAATATTCTATGGATATATTTTATTTTTTCTTGAAAGATTATTCCGTATGTGGTATTCCTACTCTTGTATAATCTACAAATTGGATTTCCAATCACGATTAATTCCATGTGGTAAAATAAATGGATAAATTCAATATCCACATTCTATGAGATGTATATTTATAAATTTTTATTTTTAACCTTGAAAATACCGTGCATGTTGTAAATCCTTAATAAAAATCATATGTTTTAATAAAATTGTATCTTCAATCATAGAATCAAATTCCATGTTATAAAATATAGTTTTTATTATTCAAAATATGTTGCATGTCAAGGATTGTTTGCAATGTTTGATAAACCGTATTTATTATATCAATTTAAGAACTACTTTTCTTATAATTTCACAAAATTTGTTTAATTTGACCTTGCATGTAACTTTAGAAGTTGGAGTGTATAGATTCATACCTTTGTCGGATATTTCCATTCTTTTTATTTGAAGAAGGTTCTCCTTACACTCCAAAATTTGAAATTTCCTTAAATCTAACAATTTTTCAAATATTAGATTATATTTATTTTGTAAAAGAAAAGAAAATTTTGAAAGAAGAAGAAAAAAAAAGAACGATTCATGTTCTTTTACCTTTATATTGAATAAATATTGAATAATTCCTTTGAAAGATAGATGATGGTGATAGGCTTGGAAATGATACTATAGATGGATAGGGGATTGGTTTAAGTTAAGATGGAGATTTTGTATGTTGGATTCTTCATTGTTTGTACGGATTGAGTGTTTCGAGTTTGGGTTTGAGGTGAATTAGGGTATGGTATGTGAAAGAAGATGAAGGACTTGAATTGAGATTTGGTGTAAATGTGAGTTAACATTTCAAATGTGAATCTGGGTTTGGTTTATGTCAAGATATAAAAATGAAGGGATTTAGAGTATGTATGTATAGTCTGCATGTGAAGGGAAATGAATGATTTGAGTTGGAAATTGGAAATATTGAGTCCTGTGCGTAAATGATTTGAGGTGGGATTTGTGAAATGACTACTCCTTGCAGGAAAGAGTAATAATTATTTTTTCTGCACATTTTTTACCATTCGAATGTCATTGTTCAAAATGGCCTACATGACTCACATGTGCACATCTTCCCACTCACTTTTATTTTATCTTGTTTATTTTAATTTTTTAATCTATTATTGTTTTTAAAAAAATAAAAATATATTTTTGTTTTTTAAAATTTTATACTATTTATATTATATACTTATATTATTATTTATCATTTATCATTTTATATTTATAAAATTATATATGTGTTTATTATTATTATTAATTGCAAAGTAAAATTTTAAACTATCTAATAAAACTAGTAATATGTTTACAAAATGAAATTGAGCCAAAATAATTTATTACACTAAACAAAATCGGACTTTAACAATCCCCCCCTCACCCTCAATCCCCTGTATGAATTTTTTCCCCAAAATTCATTCCTACCCTATGAAGAGTTTGGGGTATCTGCCCCTAATATCATATTCTAACTCCCATGTCGCTTCTTCAATTTTCTTATGTCTCCACAGCACCAAAACCAGGGGAATTTCCTTGGTGCACCATATTTTGGTCATACGATCCAAAAACCTTAGAGGAATCTCTTCATACATCAATTTCTCATTCAATGTCAAATCGTCATACCTCGCAACATGCTCAGAATCAGGGTGGTACTTCTAAAGAAGCGATACATGAAAGACATCGTAAAACTTTACTGGTTGGTTTGGCAAGTTAAGTCGATAGGCGGCTGGTCTTATTCATTGTATGATTTCGAATGGGCCAG
>JAULKJ010287117.1:0-12622 GCA_032355405.1 Rubia balearica | reverse complement strand
GGATATAGCCAATAATCTAAATCACATTGGCACATTCATGTTGTTACGACTTATACTCTTTTTTACTAGTATTCCATTAATATCTTAACTATGAGCGTTGTTAATTTGGAAGATAAATTCCACCTCATCGAAATTGGACGAAGTAATGCATTCTGGATTTTGTTAGAATTTAGAAGATAAGAAAAAACCAACCATCAATTTCACTAACGTTCTAATACAGTGCCTAAAGTTAATAATATAGTCTATGATTAATAATTAGTATGCAAGGGCTAATCGGAAGATTTTGTGAGGGATCATGGTAGTTTCATTATTACTGTCGGAGAACATTAATTAGTTTGGATGGGGATAGAAAAGGTCCTGTAAATGAAGATTGGAATCCAATTTGGGCATGCTGGTTTACTTTTCAATTATTTAAAAAATAAATCCATCCAACAAAGTGGGAGAAGCCACAATACAAAACTATATATACCTTTATCTAATTCACCAAGTCACGAGACCGATGATCCAATTTTTTCAAGTTCTGGTCAATGGAACGAGACCATAATCTCTTCAGATACTGTATGACGAAACTTTAAGAAAACTAAGCTAAGACCCCCCAACTTCCTTGAATGCTCACTACACTTCTTCATTCTGCACCTGAATGCAAAATATGTGTACTTTCCAACAATGGCGCGAACCGGATTAATCGTCCTTCATTTTTCTTAACATTGTGTTCTAACCCTAATTATCAGCGTTATGAGAAGGATAATTTCCACCAAACAGAATCAAATGAAATTTCATTTGCCATATTCTTCATGTATATAATTCCTAAGAGAGTGTTGGTACATGGTCTACAGTATATCGAAGATGATTACTCTTAAGTATATATACAAGGTTCATTTGGGAAGATCTGCTCGAAGTCTATCTGGGGAAAATATTAGTGCCTCTAATACCGACAACGTGAATAAGCTGTGGGTGACCAAGATTATTTTTGGGAATATTATGATTGCATTTGAGACTACCGGTGCATTTATTCATTTATTACACTCAAGTCCCAACAACAAATTGAGAGCAATCTAAATCCAAAATTGGAGATAACAATTTGTTATTCGCACGTACAGGAGTATTTTATTCTTGTTTGGCATAACTAGGTCATTGGATGGGCCCACAATCTTAACAGCAAGTTATTTACGATAAACATAAAAAAAATTCATGTAAGCGATGTTGCATATAGTTCGCATACACTGAACCATTAAATGACACTTAATCGACGTCGCTTGAAATAAAATTTCAGCGGGAAATGAAACTTTCAGCCAAAATTTTGAACAAATTCCCTCCCAAACCCACTTATTTATATCATATTCAGCAACAAGACCAAATCATTTCTCATGTCCAACACATGCACTTCTTCCTACCTCCAAATCCATTTCTCTCTATGGACGGCATTTCAATTCTACTCAAGAACCCAATCTATTCTCTTCTCCAAAAAAAAAACAAGTATCCTAGGATGGAGCATCTCCCGATTCAAAATAATTGAGGTAGTTTTCCCTTGATTCAATGTTCATTTAGCACTTTTATGAACAACCTTCTACAATGATTGAATATTTTCATCAAGTATGTTGACTGTGTTACATGTTATATAATGTATATTGATTGGGTTCCCAATATCATGTAATGATTTTACGACTGATATTAGGGTTGATTGTGGAAAATAATCAAACTTTTGTATAAACACAGGTTGAATGTGCGACATTTGTCATTGCATCGTCAAGTACGAGATACGACTGAATGGTTACCCAAGTCTCATTTGGCAGGAACTGACTGGAACACATATGAATATTTAACGTCACTTGTCAATCGGATACGGCGACCAAGGTCCTTTCACCATAAAATTTTGCTTTCCTGTGTTCCACGTTTAGATTTATGTCATACACTATCGACTTTATAATTTGTACATCCGTTGTTACATGTGTATCTGTTGTAATAGGAAAATGAGAGTTATTGATTGAACAATAAATATTTTAATATATTATTAATGTCGGTTGTTGTAAATACAATGTAATTGCTATCGACGAACGATTTGTTGTGTCATCAAATATAAAATATTATAATATTGTATGAGAAATGATGTCTAACCAATTAATATGCAATTTTGCCCAAGCTCACAACCGAAATGACACTAAATTGACGTTGCATGAACCGTGGTGTTCTTAGCGACGTTGTCCATGGAAAATGACATCGTATTTATCAGCATTCCACATCAGCATGCGATTACACTTTACGTTGCATGAACCGTGGTGTTCTTAGCAACGTTGTCCATGGAAAATGACATCGTATTTATCAGCATTCCACATCAGCTTGCGATTACACTTTAAATGATCTGCGACGTCGCTTTTTATATGAACCACGTCGCAACTTTTTTTACCCATCGCATGCCTTCAGGCTCTGGACTACATCGCTTTCATGTGGAAGCTGACGTCGGTTTCTGCAATGTCATGGGTAGGATCTACCCTGTTCGACCAACTACCATTGACCGACGTTGGTCATAAAACCTATCGACGTCAGTTGGAAACTGAGGTAAAAGGTTTTTTTACCTCGATTCTGAACTGAGGTAGAAAGCGGACCTTTTACTCCAATTGTATTTACTTCGGTTCTTCCAGGATTGAAAATCGAGGTAGAACTAAGGTAAAAGGTCTTATTTTTTGTAGTGAAATAGTCTGTAGAACTTTGAATTCCGTACCAATCAAGTTTTTTGATTAACTTAGACTGTGTTAAACTGGCTTACTTATTAGAAATTAATTCATTCGGCATAAATGATTGAGTTAAGAATTTATAATTCTTGGTTTATTTTATGTTACATAGCGTAAATGGGTAATGTTAGGCTTTGATGGGTAAAATTACACTACAAACACACAAATTATGTCTAAAACATATAGCATCACTTCAACATAGGTCATCACCATCTATGAAACCTTCATTATATTAGACATTTGGTTAGAAATAATTTTTTGTACAATTCGGAGTTATGGAGGTTGCCCCAATAAATTTTGGGACCATACTGCAATTCTTAGTAATCTAGTGCAAACAACCAATGTTGATTTTTGAGATCATTATGTACACCCGTTGTCGGTGGAAATGCATGGTCTTGATCGTGTTGTATTGAATTGCATTTTAATGTTGTCAATCTTTAATTTCAACGATTCCAAAATTCTTGGAGGGACTAAAGTAAAAAAGTTTACTCGTACATCGAAATTCAAATCCGCTTGAACTGGATGGTACTCCAAACATCCTAGATGTAAGTCCAAATCACACCAGTGAGGAAATGAATGGGTTGGGGCCCTAAAGTAACGTCGGAAGATCATCGGATTCCATGTTGTAACTTTGAAGAAAACCATTACCGGTTACCTAGAACACGTACTAGCGCTTTTGGAGAATTTACCACCAGGGCACAAATTTCTAAGAATTTAAATTTAAGGCTAGAATATTACATTTGGTATTTTTGTAGTTAAGGAAAATTGAATTTGGAGGACCTAATTGCAAGAAACAAATATCAACAAGTTGTACAATCGTAATAACCTTGAAGGTCCAACTATTAAACTTAAATATTATGGTATACTATAAAGTCCTATTCGGATCCATTGAATAGTGATCGAGGGGGTGCATGTAAATGTTTGGGGTCATATTGAAAATTTAATTAAATATACGAATACATAATAATTTTATGTTTTGGGGCTCGGGTTTTTTCCAAATTAGGTTAGAACACCTAATTGAATGCATAATCAAATCAAGGAAGTATTAATTTGTCAAATTAGAGGATCCAAAAAAATATGGGGGACGTAAATGTAAAAATCAGAAAGTTTGGCATAAGGAACAAAAACATATATACACCAATAATTTATTTTTAAAATACCAGTGAATATTTCTAAATTTTTGGCGGGGAACATGGAAAATTTGAATTTTTGTGCTGAAAAAATGCGGGAAATTATTTACACCGGTATTTTGAAAAGTAGCACAGGTATGTATACCGGTTCTAGGTACTTAGATAAAATTTCCTAAACTTGCTCTCGAGTTAGACAGAAGTTGTAAAAAAATTGATTTAAAGCAGCTACTGGCAGCTGCTTTTTTTCCTCTTACACCGGTAAATGGTTTCATTTGCACTGGTATCCATACTTGTGCTACGTACTTAGAAATTTTTTCAAGGGTGTGCTCTTGGGTTACTGAAAATGGAATTAAAGCAGTGGTGAGCAGCTGCTTTAATATCAACATGTACACCGGTAAATACCCTTTTGCACCGGTAATCTTAACGATGCTAGGTACTTAGAAACTTTTAAGGTTTCCAAAACATTCTTCATTCACACTTATACACCAGTATTCTCTAATTTACCGTTGTAAAAAATACAGATATTTAAAAAAATTGCAGTTCAAATGTTCATAACCGCTCTCCCCAATCAACACACCCCTTCCCATTCCAATCCTCCTTTCAACTTCCATGAAATTTTACCACCATAACTCCTTATCAATCACCATAACTTTCCATAACTCCTCAACCCTAACTATCCTTTGCTATAAGAGGTTAAAGAGTACATCATCTTCCACAACTATTCATAACTTACAACCCCCTTTCATGTGGTGGGAAAATTTGCGGATTCAAGTAGAGAAACCATGCCAAATTCGTTGCATCTCTCAAGGTAAGTCATCTAGGTATACTTTACAATGCTTTGACATCTTAAATTTTGATTAGAATCAATACTAATTTTATGCTCAACACATGTTTGAGAAAATGCCTCAAAGATGGAAAACTTATTTATTAAAATATCTCATTCACAAAAAACATGTTTGTGCGAATGTGATATAGTGTGGTACGCTCATACTTCCTTTGTGATATGAATTTTTTTTTGTAATTTATTGGGGTATTATTCTATTCCTTTGTCGGTGGTCATGTTATTGTTCGAGTTTGTTCAAGGGAGCTCTATGTGTCGTGTCTAGGGTGTACTTTGATATGGAAGGAATTGTGTGAGTGCACTTTACCACAAAGGATTTTTGTTCTCCGCTTTGTTCTAACAACGTACTTCTTGTAGTATGAATTTTTGTCTTTGAAGGAAGGGGTTCTATGACTGTACTTCTTACAGGAGCATTTTTGTAGTTCATGTTGTATGAATGGCTCACACTTTGTTCTCACTCTATTGTTGTAGATACTGCCTAAACGTGGAAAGCTAACCGCATAGAGGAAGTGACCAAGATCGTAAAAGAAGGATGATGTTATCCCTGTTGAGGTAGATGTGGGTGACCAGGAAATGCCGCACAAAAGGATTATATTGCACAAAGTTTAGTAGGAAGGAAAAATGGAACATCAATCAAGAAAAGAAGACAATGAAGAACCAGCTATTGATGAAATTGGGAATGAAGGATATGTTGAGGGAGACGATGTGGTGGGGGGGGGGCAGCGTCTGACCCCCGAATTGCCAAGGTACCCACAGAGGAAGAAAAATGGATAAAGAGGGCAATGACTTTTCCAAGGCTGATGGAAAATTTTGGTGAGGGATTCGAAAAGTTTGAGATCAAAAGTTGGTGCAGGAAGCATGAAACTGCTACATGTCAGTCTGTCATGCTGGAAAAAGAGAGCAATCTCGTCACTGTTGCTTTTTAGTTCCACAAGAAAAAGGCAGTTTGCACGAAGAATTGGATAGCATTGACGGCTTACGACAATTACGCATTCTGGCACCGCATCAAATTTGGATCCTGGGAACAATGGAGCGATGTCCCGAGCAATGTAAAGGAAGATTCGTGGAAGGATGTATTGGTAAGATCATCGAGACTTTTAGTCCTATGTTTATTTACTTCTTCAATAATAAACACGTGATTAATGTCTCCCTGTGCATATGTTTCATTACAGTCAAGCTTCAAAATTGAAAACAATTTGACCAAAGGTCAAACACAAATGTTGAAGAAGGAAGTGTACAAGAAGGCAAGAGATCAACATCGGAATTGGAAGATAAATGTGGCAAACAAATACATACATGACTTGGACAATGGACACAAATAATTGAAGGTCAAACCATGGGATAAGTATAAATGGATGGATGATGAGGAGTGGAATTTTTTTGAGCGAAGGCATTGGACAGAGGAGTTCAAGGTATGATTTACTACAATTAACAATAGGAAACTATCTTTCCTATCTATTAGATTACTGTCTTTATTAATCAATTTGATGGTAACCCAATCTCTCCCCTTAGGAGATTCGAAAAAAGGCAACTGACCAAGCGTCAACAAAGGAGTACACCCACCACACTATGAGTAAAGGGAACCGACATGTCGTAGAGAAACTTTATGAACAACTAAGAAAAAGGAAAGGAATAAGCTGTCCTATCAGGGCTTCAATGAAGAGGATATTGAGCAATAACTGGGGCAAAAGGAATTCAACCCGGAAAGATCGCTTGTTTACCTAGAGGCCAACAAGGACAAGAAGGATATATACACCTCAAAAGAGGTTCAGAAAATTGTTGAGAACATCGTAAGTTCTTTCAATTGCTTGCACGTAAATTAATTTCTACATTTGTTTCTCCATTTTTCATACATAAAATTGCATTTCCTTAATGACTAATAAATGAGGAGAAGGAACGAGGGGCATTGATTTTGCAGGCGGGTGAAGACATTCTCATAAAGGCTATAAACGAGAAGGATCACCCAAGCAGGTACAGGGAGACTAAGACTGGTCTACCCACATTAGTGGCTAATCTTCTTCTAACCCACAACAAGTGCAGTGGTAGTTCCTTAAGCAAGAAAACACCAAAGAAGAGAGTATCAAATGATAAACTGGTCATGAAGGCCGTGGTGTCATACCTTGAGCAGCTAGTCAAGGGCTTCACTGCTGCATGCACTGTAGAAATCCCGGTAGGGCTTGATGATCCAAAGAAGTTCATTGAAAAGGCCATGGATGACTTCGTTGCAGGTGCATCAAAGTCAGGTTGAAAGCCCAATGATGGAGAAGGTGATGAGGAGGTATTCCTACATAAATATATAGTTTCTTCTTAATAACTTTTACATCTTCAAATTTATAATATAAGAGTTAACATTTTCCTGAACTAACTGACTTGCAGGATGGAGAAGATGTTACGTTGTACATCAAAGACATTGTCGGTAAGAAGATCATGGTCACACATGGATTGCGAGAAATCCCTCATCATAATTATAGCCAACAAGGTGGTGTGGCTTGCGTAAAAGTTTGTAAGCCAATCCACCACCCTAGGGCCGGATTGCCCTCAGCCAACCACCAGTTCGATAATGTTGGAGAGGCCTTGGATAGTGTGGTCGATTGGCCGGTCTCATTGATAGGCAAGGGAGAAGAGCAACCAAGTGATAATGATAAGGAAGATGCCTACAATGAATTGGACGATGACATGGAGAAGATTCAGATTCTCACCGATGATGAGATACATTCTTGTTACACCCGCACTATCATTTTCACACAACATACAATTACACATGTTCCGGTAAAAAAATATTAATAATGAATTCTTGTAAAAGGGTAAAATCGTTACATCTTCCGGCAAGCAATCCCACTCAAGCATCAATTATAGGCCGTCAAAGAGAGTACAAATCATTAAAAAAATCACCAAAACAGAGCTTTTACTTTACCACAACCAATTGATTTTTGTTGCCTATGACAAAAAACATACTTATATAAAATTGTATTTTGTGTAACTTATCCCCCCATATTCATAACAGGCGAAACTTGAAAGATTTCCCGCTTATGGAGAGATTCATCGTGGATTGAAATGCGGCTATTTTGGAAATGATAAAAAATAAGGACTGTATGTTCTTCCCTGTTTTCCGACCATCAACCTTTACAGTCAAGTGGATGAACGGTGTGGGCATAGATGTACTGATCGCGTTTGGCAACAAGCTCGAAAACTACAACTCGATGACCTGGATCGTTAATGCACAAATAGATGTGTGGATGGGGTGAGTTCCGAACCTTACCTACTTACTTGTATTTTTAATTAATTAGGATTCAATTCGTTAATTTTACTTACTCTAACAGGCACCTCTGGGAGAAAGTCTATGAAACTAATGCGGTTCGCATCCAATTCTACCCTTCAAGCACGAGAAACTTGACCGACATCGACAAGGAGGTCGAACAACGTTTTAACAATATCTGGAACACAATGTCTCAAACAGAAGCTCAGTTCTACATTGTGCCCTACATCTGAATGTAAGGCTTTTTCTCGGGTTTACCAATTGCGTTTCTAACCTCTTCCATTTTATTATTTAATTTGTGTCATTTTCTCGCAACGATCATTAGTTTCTCGTCATTATCCATCCTAGCACAGATGGGGTTTTTACACTGGACACACTATCGGGGATATCAAACCAACCAAGTTGGTCGAAAATAGAGTGATTTCCAGGTATTACGATCAATAAAATGATAATACATTAATGTAATATACTCCAACAACTTGGCTTTGTCATTTCCTTTCATGAAAGGCTTGCTTGCACGTACCAAAGGGAGAAGAGAAAGACGAAACCAGAACCCAACCACACATGGAATATCAAGAACATAAAAGTAAGTCATGAAATCCTACACATCCATTTCAGCAACATCATTTATTAACTGAAAAATGGTGACGAATTATGCCATATCTGTGTAGTACTGAACTTAGCTTGGTTTCTGGCAATGTGGGTACTCTGTCATGCTGTTCTTGGAAGAATTGGTTTTTCATGCAAAGTCAAACAATATCCTTGAGGTAAAAATCACTTCACAAAAATAGATGTTCATAATTTCTACTACAGACAAGATTGTACACTAACACTATAAGTGTCAGTATCACAGATCTTCCCAAAGGACCAAGGGCCTTACCATAATTACAAAATTCAGAGTGTCGCCGAGAGATGGTGCGGGGCTTGGATCACTGAGTACAAGCAACATGTAGATAGTTCGTTGCAACTGCTCGATGATAAGAACAACATAATAAGTTGACTATTGAATTTGTGTGCTTTATGATGTTGAATTGGAATAAGTCAACTTTAGTTGTAAGTACAACTAAACTAAATATACTAACCCTTTATATAGAGATATTGTCATGTAGTTTAACTAGAAATGGAGATATAAAAGAGACACTCCCTCCTTCCCACGTTAATATGCATAGAATTTTTTTTCATCATATTTAAGAAACATGTTTGACCGTTAATATGTTCAACCACGTAAAATAACAATAAATAAATAGTTAATATTTAGAAATTACTTATTACGACGAATCCATCAATATCACATAATGATAATATTACTGTTTATATATCTATTCAAATACGTGGTTAAAGTTTTATAGTGTTGACTTGTCAAATAGTAAAATTATATCTTAACCTGGGATTGAGAGAGTATAAAAATTGATTTTAAATTCATGTTATTATAATGAAGTGTTTAGTTTTAACTAAACAACTATCAGTAAATTAATCAGTGATGCTATTTCTTTCAAAAACAAAGTGAAACTATTATTTTAGACAAAGTTTTGGGAAATACCATTTTTTCATAAACATATGAAAAGAGGGGTTGAATTAGAATTATATAAATGCAACAAGAAATATTAAAAAATTATTATGCAATGTGCAATGGTTATGAGTTTATGACCCGATTAATGTAACTCTAAATTTATCTCAATTTCTTTTATTTTGCAGTTTTAACCTTGATTTTTTCATAACTCATGGAAAGAGGGTATTTCAAAAAATTGACTCATTATTTTAAAATATATTTATCTAAATGCATGAAAAGTACCATAAATATAAAATTCAATTGTATATTCAATAAAAATATATAGGATATGAGAAAATTTCCTATTAGACCGACTAACGGATAGATCAATCATGAAAAATCCCGTTTCAATAACTTGATTGATCAAATTATAATTATTTATACATCACGAGACATTTTAAAAGTTTTTCAAAATTATAGAAATTCCGTTGCAATTAATAAAAATAATCAAATCATTCCTTAGTTACAACGATTATAAAATGACCCACCCAACGGTTAGTCAGTCGAGAACAACACTTTTTGATAGAGTATTACTCAATGGTGTAAAACTTATAATAATTATTAATTATTTTTATAATTTTATATACTCTCTCCAACCCAACAATTTCTGCACAAAAAAAAAATTCACGGTCCCTAGTAAACATGTTTGACTCTAAATATGTGTAGTTACGGACAATAACGACACACACAAAATTGATATTTAGAAACACATGTTACGAAGAATCTAACCATATCTCATACGATAAAATTATCGTTCATATATCTATTCAAACATGTGATCAAAGTTCGGTATCTTTGACTAAAAAAGATTCTGGGTAGAATTGGTTGGGACGGAGTGAGTATTTTTTTTTTCAATGCATCAATTTTTTCACGCAATCAATAAAAAATTAAGGTGATTTTAATGCTGTTCATTTATTTTTTCTTTTTGTAAAAAATAATATTTGTCCGTTCACAAAGTCATTTTATAATTGATGTGATTAATGAAAAATAATTATATTTATATTTATATTTATTTCAACAAATAAATAAAATGAGACTTCATTATAATTTGAGAAATTATAAGTTTGAAAATTTTAGAATTTATTGCAATTATAATTTGAGCCTAAAAATAAATAAAATGAGACTTTATCTTGTTTGTTAAAATAAAAATGCTTTTATTTATTTTGTTTTAATAATTTTAAAGAAAAGGGTAACTATGAAGTCGCGAGTCAACAAGCTCATTCCGCTATATTTTTTTTCCCCTAAATAAAATAAAAACCAAGGGTTCTGTATCTTCACGATTACGCCCCGAGGCCCCAACCTCTGCCTCCGACAAATCTACATGGGCTACATTGAGAAGCAGCAGCGCGAACTCCTAGGGGCTCCACCACTACTTCCGGCGAAGGAGATGTCAGCGACACCAGCCGAGAAGGAGAACGAATTTGGAAAGCCACCCTAGGCACCGCCGATTGAAGACGAAGTGCTACCATCGGAGTAGGTGCTGATAGAATCCAAACCGTGTCATGTGAGGCGCTAGAGGTGAACGCAAAATACTATCGAATGACTGTCAATTTGTTGTGCATTCATTCTTTCGTGTTATTTTTGGGGAAATGGTGACCTCGGATTTAGGCCGATATTGAAGAAGGTGGTTGACAATAAACAGGTGCAGGTACGGATGACCTCTTAGCATACGATTAGGAAAATTCGTGTCTTCAAAGGCAAAATAAGGGTTCCTTCAGCAAAACCATAATCAAATTGAGTAGCCTGTAGCTCTAACCACACCCGGATCGGTGTCTCTTCTGTTCTTCCGGAAATGTTTGTTTTGTTATTCAGGTGCACCATAATCCTTTGAAGTTGCAGCTTTCGGGACCAGGTACCGGTCTTCTGTTCACTTGTTCAGTACTTGAGTTCATGCTATTCTGATCATATTTGTACAAGCATAAAAGTGAGCTCCTGTATAGTAGTACTTCAGTTCCATTCATGCTACTCTGTTCAGTTCAGGCTATATGAGCTTGTTTGACTTTTGTTTAATAAGTTTCTTTAGATCTTGATCAATTGATTTTGAAGCAAGGTTTTGTATAATATGGTGAGGGCTAGGGACAGTACCTACTGAATGAAATGATCCTGTATGCATTGCCTCATGTATTCAAATGGTTGAGAAATTGACCATTGCAGTCTTGCACAATCATTATATGAAAATGGAAACTTCAACTGCTTTATGTTTTCTCCCACGAGTCTGCTCATGGAATAATCAACTTATTTGGGTTTATGGATTGAAATGTGAGTTTATGGACTGAAATTTGAACGTTTAATTGCCTCGCCAATTAACCTTTAATGTGTTGTCATCACTTCACAGTTTTCTCCGGTAACTTTCACCTCTCTTTTGTCAGAGTCTAAGTTTTGCTTTGTGGAAGAGAAGTAAGTTAGATCTGATGAAGATTGCAATGATTACTTTGAGCTTCAAAATTCTGTCTCAGGATAAGGCGAATAATTTGCGAAACTAGCGGACAATGGTATGGGGTTGTTGACTTGAAAGGTTATTAGTGTTTACATCTTGGAGTTGGTTGGCTTGAAATGTGATTAATTACTATTGTTTGGTTATGATTACCAGTGATCATACACACTCAAACCAGAATTCATGCTTGATTGGATAGCTATTGGTTGAAGGCATTGGATTAAGTGTTGCACGACTCGAATGCTCTCTAGATTGTACTTCATCAAAACCGCAAGTATTATCATAATTATGATTAGAATTGCTGTACTAAGTTAGCTTTTGAATTGTAATTTTGTTCTGACTAATGTTCTTAGGAAGAAGAAGTAATGGCTGCAAGGAGCAGCAAGGAAGGAAACATAATATGGATGCAATGATGTTTATTTTCTCGTCTTAGATTAAACAGTTGTATTTCCTTCCATTCATCAATACTATCTTAGTGTAATTATTTCAGATATTGAAAATTTTATTTTGTATATCAACTATATAGAGATTACTTATTATTTATTATTTTAGTTCTAATATATTAACTATGCTTTTTATATAGGGATATATACCAATATAACTCTACATACTTGACATAAGTGCCAATATAACCCTCAGATAATTTTTAGTGCAGATATAACCCTACCTAGTTGATGTAAGTG
>JAULKJ010287088.1:0-12623 GCA_032355405.1 Rubia balearica | reverse complement strand
TTATCATCGGGTATGTCACTTTATTTCTTGTTTGATTCCTTTGTCTCAGTGCCGCCCACTTTTGGTGCCTACAATTGACTTGGCATATTTGGTAGGACGTTGCCTCTACCCTCTTGGCAATCGTCCCCGAGTCTGAAACCCGAACGATCCACATTGGATTGCTCACTTAAATTTTCCACCGTCTCAGCACCTGGTAAGTCTGTTATTTGGAGCAGTAACTGTGTTGGCTGTTTTATCTGGGTTTGTGACTGTGTTTGTGGCTATGTTGACCATTCATGCTGGGCTGGTGAGTGGTTGTTTGTTTGTGTGGGTAGTGGGTTTAGTGTAATTGAAGTTTGGGCTGTTGGTATATTTGGTTTATTGGGCCTGTGGGTTGGGCTAATTGAGTTATGTGTCTAGGTTTATTTTTCTTGTGGGTTTCTAAGTGGTGTGTGGGGATGAGTTAAGGTTTGGGTAGGTTCCATACTTTCTAGGGGTTTCACATAACACATGGCTCAAGTTGGAGATTAGTATTTAATTTAGTAATAGTACATGGAGCTTAAAAAATAATGGCAGCTTCTTCATTAATCTCCTTGTTATCTTTCACTTGCTGCTGGCAACGGGTTGAACATTCTCCATCACCATTAGTATTGACTGCTCACCCAGTGCCATGTAATGATGAGCCCCCTTGTTTCTCTTTCCTTCACTCAACAATTCATCGGCTTTCCCTTTTCCTTTTCCTTTGATATCTCTTCGCAAAACTTCCTCTAGAGATAGGTTGTGTTCGGTAGAGCTATGCTTATAAGAAAACCTGATTTCTTCTCATTTATTTTAAAAGAAGGGGGGAGACCAGGTTCTGCTTTAACCCCAAAAATTACTTCTACTTCTTAAATAAACGCTTTTTAGCAGTTGGCCAAATGCTAAAAGAATGATTATCTTATAAGCAAAACACTTATAAGCCCTGCCAAACACACCTATAATCCTCTCAATGAATGCTCATCTTTATTTCTAACGCCTCCCACGTCTCCCTCTACTAGCTCAGCATTTTGTGGCTGTGTCCTCTTTAGGATTTGAGTCATCGCTGAGTGATACCTCTATTAGTTGCTTCTTCATGATTCTTTCCTCCAAATGCTTTAAGCGGATTTCAGCTGTCCTCTGATTGCTTTTTTCCATTCTCTTTTGGATAGTCTCTGGGAATGCATCAATCAACTGAGTAGGGGCTCTGTCAATCTGCCGCCGAATAAGCATTCTATCTTCATTGATAGTCTGTAGAACCGTATAAGCATTCTATCTTCATTGATAGTCTCTAGAACCAATATTTTTTCATCATTTTTTGTCGCCTCCGCCATCCATTCTTTGTCAGCAACTGACATAACACCATTTGACCCCCAGCTAGTCCACCAATCAGGGTATATCCGAAACAGTGTTCCTGTCGCTTGTCCCTATCCTATTCCCTTTTTCTGACTTCCTCACATCATCATGCTCGAACATTGTAAATGTATTATTGACCATGAGCAAGGGGTTTGTACTTGATTTTTGAGCTCTGGTGCTGTCGGTGAACCACTTGGCACTGCCGATGGGATAGATCCATCAAACATATCAAAATGTGAATAATTCTCTAGTGTAGAAGAATTACCCGTCCGCATCATTACCCCACTAGTCTGGTACTTCACCCATGTCTCTTAACGTTACTTCGAGAGCGCGTGTACTAGCTTGTGTGTTCACTTGCTCCATCTTCATTTTGAGCCGCAACTTCTTCATTTTCCTCCGTTTACATGGCCTGGGGTGACCCACCATTATGTAGTCTTGGGAAATTTGAATTGTATTCCTCTCTTTCCGTGGCCAGTGGATCTGGAGTAATGTACTCGTGAATCGTGATAGTGAAACTATCTGGGATGTCATTTCTGTCCCCCTGGAACCTGTCACGTTGTTCCAAAGGTAGTCTTCTGGGATCCTTGTGAATCTCTTGGCCGACGTGTTTCTTTGAACGATCAATCGATGGTAAATAAAGTTCCTTTCTATTGCTACTCCAAAATGAACTTCGACTCTGTCTAGTTCAGCTGAATCGGAGCTGAGTTGAGCTGAATTTATTAGAGTTGAGAAGAGCTGAGTTGAGTTGAGTTGAGAAGAACTGAGAAGAGTTGAGAATAGCTGATTGGAGTTGAGAAGAACTGAGAAGAGTTGAGAAGAGTTGAGGAGAGCTGAATTGAACTTAACTGAGTCAGACTTTACTGAACTTAATCAAACTAAACTGAACTGAACAAAATGTAACTGAACAAAAATAGTTAAAAGAAAATAACAATTAAATTATATTACATACTCCCTCCGTCCCACTATTAAGTTCCGAATTGCTTTTCACGGTCTTTAATGAGCATGTTTGACCCTAAATATTTCTAGTTGTATATAATAATGTCGCATAAAAAATTAATATTTAGAAAATAGATGTTAAAACAAATCTAACTATATGTCACATGATATATTTATTGTTTATATATTAATTTATACTTAGGGTCAAAGTTTGTAAAGTTTGACTATGAAAAAGCAAATAGGAAGTTTAAAGTGGGACGAAGGGAGTATATATTTTATTTATAAACTCAAAAAATATTATCTTTCATATACAATGTTGTTGACGATATGTGGTATGTATCATTCCTTCGGTTCGGTTCATCCATTCAAAATATATGGACAACCGGCCTACATGATCGACCGACCAATGCGACTAATATAACAATGAACAATGAAATAACAAAGTCAAGAAATGCGAAGTTATCACTTCGGTAATCGACTTAGGCATCTCACTTAGCCAAGTCTCAAGCACAATAATACAGCTAAATGGTAAGCCGCAGATATAGCGGAAGACAGTACCAACTAAGGAGGCCACGACGACTCATATCTGGACGTGTTATGCCACAGAGAGGAAACACGATCAAAAGATAAGCGCAACATGGCTACACCACGATTATGCCAGGAAAGAACTGTAAACAAAGAGAAAAAGAGCACATGACAAAAGGGAAGTAAGAACTACTAAGCAAAGAAATACATTATGATACTTTCTTTTCGTCGCCAATGAAAACCCAACCAAACATCACATTGTTCCAATGGTTGTTGATTCCCACAATCGGTGCACAAACAAGGTTGTACTTGTTTTTCCTGTATATGGCGTAAATATCATCACATCTCCATAGATAATGTAATACTCTTTCATCATTGCATCCCTC
Organism: Rubia balearica; assembly: GCA_032355405.1. NCBI lineage: Eukaryota > Viridiplantae > Streptophyta > Magnoliopsida > Gentianales > Rubiaceae > Rubia > Rubia balearica. The sequence continues at coordinate 9,426 of JAULKJ010287088.1, read as the reverse complement.
CAAAAAAGTGCGGTCAGTTTACCCTCCTCATCCAACTTGACCCTGAAGAAGAAATCCTCCTCCCTTCCATCAATTTTGTAGAGCTCATCGATCACATTCTGTGCATCGCCTCCTTTAATTGTTTTCATCTTTAACCTGTTGACATAATTATTGTGCTCCCTCATAAGAGTGCCTCACATTTTGTTCTCCATTTGCATCGCATGCCAAATACTTGAAACTTGTAGCTGGCCTTAAATCCGCCAATTCCATAGCCTCAATTGCTCTTGCCTTTCCATCCTCTATCTTCCTCTCAATATGCTGCAAGTATATCCACTCCTTCCTTGTAAAATCATGGTTGTTCTCAGTGATGTGGTGCTTGATTTCATAGATTTTTTCATCGAAAAACTTGATACTGATTGTAGCCTTACAGCCTATTCTTGTAATTGAAAATTCTTTGGTCTTTCTTCTCTTGTTTTGTGGTTGTGTGAGGTATTTTTTACCTTTTGTGTTTAGATTTTTGATTTTATGTTCAATTTTTTAAGGTTTTTAGTTTCAGATCTGAAGCTTTTTTTGTGTGTTTTATTGAAGAGGAATGACAAAGAAAAAGGTAACTCCATCTAAGGTACTGCGAATGTCGAAGGTGATGTTTATTTGTTGAATGTGTGCTGTTGTTGTGTAATTTTGATGTCAACTGAGGATGCCTTTGTTCAGCCTGTTAATTTTATGTTCAATTTTTAGATTTTAGATTTTAGATATGAAGTTTTTTGTGTTTTATTGTAGCGGAATAGGGGAAAGTAAAGATAAATCCATTGAAGGTACTGCGAATGATGAAGGTGATGTTATTTGTTGAATTTGTATTGTTTATGTGTTGTCTTGGCATCAAATAAGGACGTGTGAGCTTTAGTTACCAGTTTAACCGTTATCTGATGCTTTATGTGTGATGATGTTAGCACGTTTACTGGTTTTCACCTATTTAAGAGGTTTATTTTTCGAAGATCTAATGTTTATTGTGAAAGGCTACAAGTTTATAGTGTAATATGCTGATATTAAGTGGTCTTTGTGTTAAATTGTCTTTTGTTTTGGTGAGTAATGTTTGTTTTTGTCTTCTGCCCAACATTTTCGTCAAATTTAGTCAGACGTGCAGTGTTTGAGTGGAAAGATTCCGTGTTTTGGATTCAAATGTGTGATTTTCCTCTTGTTGTTGTTAATGTTTTGTGTGTCGTACTATTGCAAGCCGGTGTGTTGAAATGTACAACCTTTGTTGGTAGTTCAAGTGAGTTAAGTAAAGTTGTTGCTAGTAGTTGGGTTCTGTAGTTCGATATTTTCTATTGTGATTTCTTATCCGATGTTTAAGTTGATTTTTTGTTAAATGTGGAGGTTTTTTTGTAGGTTTCTGGTGAGACATTTTTTTTTGTTTCGAAGGGATATGGAAGTGGTTAGTTCCAAATTATTAGAACGGTTGGTGAAAGCACAAGTGGTGGTTGTTCAAGATGATTCAGGCATAGTTTTATAGCAGCTTCTCAACTCTTAAGATATCCTTGATGATTTCATTACGTAGAAGGTTATTGATGACCCCGTGCAGGATTTTAAGATGAAAGTAGCTAGATCCATGCCCAGTTTCGTCCTTCTTGGTCTTGATGATATATGATTTGAATAGCTATGTAACAGTTTGTGGATGTATTATGGATTTGTATTGTTTTGGATGGAAGAAAATACTATGTTATTCTTTTGAATTTATTGGATTTATAGGTAAAAACAGTGATGGTTTACAGTTTACATACATGCTCACTTTAAAATGCACATTTTAAAAGTTTATTTTGTTTCAGCTCTTAAAATTTCAAATTACCTGATTATTTGTGTGTCAGGTTGGTTTTTAGTTTAAAACATTGTTCATTTGTAGTGATAAATCTTCACTCAAAAATGCATAATTCATAAGTTAAGTTAGTTATCAACATGATTATGGATGTTGCATTTTGATTTGATTTTAGTTTGTTTTTTTTAAATTTTAAAGTACATGGTTTTAGTTTTGAAAAATTTGATGTTAGGTTAAAACATTATTAGTTTATAGTGACAGATGTCCATTATAAAATGCACAATTCAGAAGTTTAACATGTCATTGCCCTGATTACAATACATGCATGAAAAACTACTTCTTTATCACGAAACATTAATATTTTAGAATAAACACTGCAATGAATGAAGTCAATAATGTGACAATCAATGAAACTTTGCTAAAGTAACATTATAAATTACACTTGAATGTAAAATAAATAAGTTGTTGAAGTGGTTCAAATGATATGTTATTTTGGTGTTTTGGTACCAAACTCTTTCATAGAATTTTTGCCTTTCTCTAATGTTGACTTGATTCTTGCACGCCTTCCTTTTGTCATTGTATAGTTTGGATCAAGTATGTTTGTTGCGTTTGAACTTGATGCACTGAATGCATTGTTTTGTTCTATGTCACTTGATTATGTAGACAAGATTTGTTGAATTGTTATGTGTCAATTGATGGACAAATTGGTATTAGTGGGGTTGATGTCACTATTTTTTCTTTAGTCTTCCCTTAACTTGAGCACACAAAGTACTTTTCAGTAATGGCTCATTAGTTTTTCTTTCGTTGCATGGTTTTTTACAACAAAATCCCAATTTTTAGCATGCCTTTTGTAGATGTCCTTTGATTCTTACAACATTCATACTCGTAGTCCACTGAAGCATTCAGTCACGTCAATCTCTGCAAAGTTTGGTAGATGTTCAAAATCTGCAATAATTTCAAGTGAAACATTTGAGTTTTAGTTAGAAACATTTTAAATTTAAAGTAAAACATATTGGTTATATGTTACTTATTTGTGTTTTTCATTTTTTTGTGATTCTTCTTCTTTGATTTGTGATTTTAAAAAAAATGAAGTTGTACAGTATAAAACTGTTGGATTTTGGCTTAATGTCAATAGAATTTCTAATTAAATATTTATTGCTAAGTATTTTGGACCTGAAGAGTCACACACAATTGAACTAATTATTGGGATAATTAAGGCTAATTGGAATTTTTATATTTATGGACTATTTGATAGTAAAGAAAAATATGGATGGAATGTTATATGGTAAGAGTTACCATTTCTTACAATCAGTAGTAATAAGGCTGATTGCAATATTCTATTAACCAGCATTAATGGACGATTAATGCAGTAATAAATTTACATTAACATTGATTGATATGAATTCAAATGGAATGTTAATACCAGGGTGCGTTTCATTCATTTGACATGAATATAGTATTAACTATCCTTCCACTGCCTCTATAAATTGGCCTCCGCCAGGTTTATACAACACACAACGAAATATAGAATTAGTTTCTTAGATAGGTGTTGAAGATGAACATGAGCTGACACAACTGACTGACCAGTAATGAGTTCGTGTGCATACCATCAGAGGTCGGACCATATGTGCGACTGATGATCGAATCACTTTGTTAAAGAATCGCTAATATGGTATTTATACTTTTCACAATATATATCATTGATTATGAATTTATAGTATTGGTAAATACTTACTGTGGTATCAGAACTAGGTTGATATGCATGTGTTTTGTTACATTTATGAGATAAATTTGGATGATTATATTTATATATCAAGAACAATTAATTTTATTTAAACATTTCATGACTATCTTAATATGATGCTTTAATATATATATATATATATATATATGGATACATTATGATTTTGGAGAACACCAATCAATGAAAATACATGATTTTCATTTTTTTTGTATATGATCATGTGATTTTCATGAAGGAGTTTTTGAATGATTTGCTGGAAATTTAATTTCTTGAAATAGTAATTTTTTTTAAAAAAAACGTATATAATTAAATTTTGGGAGTGAAAAGAAACTTGGTAATACAATCAAGTTGATTAATGGTAATTTCCAGCGAGAATTTTGAAAGAAAATTTGCCCAAAATCATGTTTCTTTGCGATAGTTGTTGGAGAAAAAATTGATGTCCCCAACATATATATATATATATAGTATATATATAAATAAAAAAATTGGAAAAAAGTTTATTGGCAGTTAGGGTATGTAGATGCTTGAAAAGCCAAACAAAATGACTAACGGCTAAGGTCCATTGTAAACTTTGCTTCATTTTGTCTGCTTATGTGATGACGTTAGCAGAGTTATTATTATTATTATTTATCTTGTTATTTAAAAGGGAAAGGAAGAGAACTTAATTTTCAAAATTTAATGGTATACAAATTTTAAAATAATTACATGATTTACTCTTATTGCAAATGTCCCTTAAATATCAATTAGAAGAAATTAATTTTTCCAATTGATTGGTACATTAATTGTCAAGTAATTGCCTAGTAAATAATCCTTAAATGTCAATTTGGAGAAATTAATTTTCGTAATTGATTGGTACATTAATTGTATGATTTACTCTCATGGTAAATGACCCTAAAATGTCAATTTGGAGAAACTAATTTTCGCTATTGATTGGTACATTAATTATTATATAATTGCTTAATTGTCTCCCATGGTAAATGCTCCTTTAATGTCTACTATTATGATAAACGTTTTATAAGGAGATGAGTATATGCAATTATACCATTCCCTAATATTACTCTAGTTGTAAATTATCCTCAAATGGTATTACTTATTCATCACATTTAAAGTGTTTAAATATATCGATTGAATGTATATTTGTAATTTATGATTAATTTTTGAATAAATTGTGATAAATTGTTCATGTGATTATTTATTCAAAATATTTTTATTATGATATAATGAGATTATATTGTAGATCTCTCACAAATATTAAATATCTAAATGTTTCCTTCCATTATTAGTAGTGTAAATACATCTTTTGTTAAAATGACTTGTTGGGCTTAGCCAAGGTGTTTTACTAAAATTATAATTTATTCTATTAGATTTGATTTGTGAATAATGGGTCTAATATTTAACAAAGACTTTTGACTTGTTGGGCATACACAAGATTAAAACTTTTTGAGGCAAGGATCTAGGAATTATAAGGAATTTTATCATAATGGATGAGGTGTCATTCTGAATAATATTTAAGAGAGACTTTTAGTAATGACCAATAAAAATTCTGTCTAAGGAGGCTGGCGATTTATATCGGACCGTTTGTGACCTCTCCACAAGCCTTTCCTAGAAATTTTATGAGGGAATTCTGAAAGTGTTTAAATATAATATATTCACGATTATGATATTATAGTTATGATATGTGATATCTAATTTGTTATAATTGGTAAGAGTTACCTACCTATTGAGGTTATTGTGATTTGTTGGGCATACTTGAGGTTATAATAATCAAGATAGGATCATAGCCCACTTTGAATTATTAAAATTGAACAAAAGAGTGGGAGCAATACCAAATTAGTGTTATGCCGTTATAAGTTTTATTTTGGTTTTGTTTATATGCGTAGATAATTCATTACATCTTTATTTCATTGCATGTAGAAAATGTCTTCCAACACCACTCTTCACAATATACTTTTAAAACAAGCTCACTGGTCCAAAATTCATGGAATGGATCCAATTTCTTAAAATTGTTTTAAGAAATGAGAAGATAGCCTATGTCCTTGAGAACCCTATCCCAGATGAACCTGCCACTGAGGCTGATCAAGCAGTCAAAGATGCTTACAAGAAGCACCCTGATGACTCTGAGAATGCTTGTTGCCTCATGTTAGCATCTATGAGTCTAGACTTGCAAAAACAACACGAGGATATGACAACCTATACCATGATGATGCATCTAAAGTCGTTGTATCATAAAAGAGCTAGGACTGAGAGATTTGATATTTCTCAAGAGTTTTTTCGTAGCAAAATGGCTGAAGGCTCCTCTGTTTCATCATGTGTTGAAGATGATAAGTCTCATAGAGAATAAGCTTGCTGAAACTTCTGCTTCAGGTATGTTTATGATTGAAATAAACCTGTCTGCCATTAAGTTAAATTCTTGGGTATTAGATACCGGATCAGGAACTCATATTGTTACAAATATACAAGGACTAAAGATAAGTAGAAGGTTGGCTAAGGGAGAGGTGGACCTACGAGTCGGAAATAAGGCAAAAGTTACAGCTTTAGCCGTAGGAGCCTATAGTCTTTCTTTACCTAGTGGTTTATTTATTGTATTGAACAATTGTTATTTCGTTCCTTCACTCATTCGAAACATAATTTCTCTTCCATATTTAGATGTGGAAGGATTTACTATAATTCAGAAGAATAAAAGTTGTTCTCTTTATTTTAATGATGTGCCCTATTGTGTTGGTTACTTACGAAATGGTTTATACTTATTAGATATGGAAAATCATGTGTTCAACATAGACTCTAAAAGGTATAAATTGGATAATGTTAGAGATTCTTACTTGTGGCATTGTAGACTAGGCCATATAAATGAGAAACTCGTAACTAAATTGCATAAAGATGAATCTTTGAGACCATTTGATTATGAATCATTTGAAACTTGTGAGTCTTATTTATTAGGAAAAATGACTAAATTTCCTTTTAATAGAAAAGGCGAAAGGTCTACTGAATTATTAGGTCTCATTCATACTAATGTATGTGGACCCATGACGATTCAAGCAAGAGGTGGTTTTTCCTACTTCTTAACTTTTACAGACGATCATTTAAGATATGGTCACATATACTTATTGAAGTATAAGTTTAAAGTATTTGAAAAGTTCAAAGAATATAGAAGTGAAGTTGAATAACAACTTGGTAAAAGTATCAAGACACTTCAATCTGATCGAGGTAGTGAATACTTAAGTCAAGAGTTTCAAGATTATCTTAAAGAACATGGAATTCTTTCACAATGGACTCCTCCATTTACGCCACAATTGAATGAAGTGCCTGAAAGAAGAAATCAAACTTTATTAGATATGGTTCGTTCTATGATGAGCCATGCCACTCCCCCTAAATTTCTTTGGGGATATGCCCTGAACACTGCATTATATCTGTTAAACAGAGTTCTGTTAAAATCAGTTGATTCTACTCCATATGAGATATGTCACAAGAAGAAACCAATTCTCAAATACCTAAAGGTTTAGGGATGTCTTGCTCTTATGAAAAGGGTGGAATCCAATAAACTTGAACCAAAGTCTGAAAAATGTTATTTCGTGGGATATCCAAAAGAGTCGTTTGGGTATTACTTCTACAATGCTAATGAGCACAAAGTGTTTGTCTCAAAGCATATGATGTTTCTAGAAAGGGAATATATTCTAGAAAAGTCAAGTGGGAGTAAGAGAGAACTTGAAGAAGTCCTTGAACCACAAGCAAACAAATAGGTGGAGATGGAACCTAAGCCTATATCTCATGATAATGAGATAAAATCCAAGGCTCCTGATACACAAAATATACATAGGTCAATAAGGAAACGTCATATCTATTACTTACGAAGAAGTATAATGTGATAAGGATTATGAGAAGTGGTATCAAACCATGAAATCGGAAATGGAATCCATGTACGAAAATAAGGTATGGACCTTAGTCGATCCACCCGAAGCGGTAAAACCTACTGGGTGCAATGGGTCTTTAAGAAAAAGACTGACATAGACGGTAATGTGATTACTTATAAAACACGACTAGCTGCTAAAGGTTTCACACAAAAATATGGTATTGACTATGATGAAACTTTTTCGCCAGTTGTCATGCTGAAATCTAAGGATTTTACTTGCGATAGCTGCATACTATGACCACGAAATTTGGCAGATGGATGTTAAGACTTCGTTTCTTAATGGATATTTGCAAGAAGAAGTGTATATGATACAACCCAAGGGTTTTGTGTCTAATGAACCAAACCAAGTGTGCAAGTTACAAAATTATGTTTATGGACTTAAGCAAGCTTCTAGAAGCTGGAATCTTCGATTTGATGAGATAATTAAAAAATTTGGTTTTATAAAAAATGAAGATGAGCCTTGTGTATACAAAAAGATAAATGACAGTATTGTAGTATTTCTCATCTTGTATGTGAATGACATACTACTAATGGGAAATGACATATCCACCCTCACATCAGTTTAGGAGTGGCTCAACAAAAACTTCTCAATGAAAAGATCTAGGAGATGTAACTTACATTTTGGGAATAAAGATTCATCGAGATAGAGCTAATAAGTTGCTTGGCCTTTCACAATCAACATATATAGATAAAGTTCTAAATAATTTTAGAATGGATCAATCTAAAAAGGGTTTTGTTTCCATGTGTTATGGGATAAAACTCGCTAAGAAGATGAGTCCTGAAACAAATGTTGAGAGGCTAAAAATGAAAGATGTACCGTATGCTTCCACTATAGGATCCATAATGTATGCCATGTTGTGCACGAGACCTGATGTCTCCTATGCTCTAAGTGTTATGAGTAGATACTAGTCCAATCCCGGTGAGAGTTACTGGATAGCAGTAAAAAATATTCTTAGTACTTTAGAAGAACTAAAGATGCATTTTTTATTTATTGAGGAGCTGAGTTGGCATTCTATGGATATACTGATGCTAGTTTTCAAACCGATATAGATGATTTCAAATCTCAATATGGATTTGTTTTTACCTTTAACGGTGGAGCTGTTAGCTGGAAAAGTTCCAAGAAAAGTACTATTGCTGATTCTTCGACAGAAGCAGAATATATTGCCTCTTCGAAAGCTGCCAAGGAAGCTGTTTGGATGAAGAAGTTTATTTCTGAACTTGAAGTGGTTCCCTCTATTGCTGACCCCATAACCTTATATTGTGACAATAATGGGGCAATCAAACAAGCAAAGGAACCTAGGTCACACCAAAGATCTAAACATGTTCTAAGACGCTATCATTTGATTAGAGAAATCATTGGTAGAGATGAAATTAAGATAGAAAATACTCATGGTGAGGATAACATAGCTGATCCCTTGACTAAGCCATTATCTCAGAAAGTACATGAGAGTCATGCTGGTTCATATGGTTTAAAATACATGAGCAATTGGGTTTAGCCTTAATGTAATGAATTACTATATTCTATGCATTTATGAATACGGAAATTTCATTATTTTATATGTGTACTTTTCTTCAACTATAATCATGAAATTCTTAGAACAATTGTTTTTATTCTTAAAGTTTCTTAGTCATAGTGTTAACAAAAATCAGGGCATTGTTAATACAGATAGACTAGCTTGTATCGTGATACATGAGTGAATTATTGGAGAATAATTCATTGGAATGACCGTCTAGAGATTTCCATAGGGTTAAAATTTGTAGTGCCAATGGAAAATCTCTCTATGACAGTATTTAATCCTTAAACTTGCAATTATAAAGAGTATATTTTGTGTGGAAAGTTGTGCTCTAACTCTTCTCGTCCTTGGTCATAAATGACTCCCAGTACGGTTGGTGTTGGGTAGGACAAGAAGCATAGATTGATATTTTATAATTAAAATAGGATTCGCCACTCCCACTGGGAGAGTATATCCTGGTTATGGTCAC
>JAULKJ010287069.1:0-12627 GCA_032355405.1 Rubia balearica | reverse complement strand
TATCCGTAATTAAAGTTATTAATGGTCAAACATGACCTGAGAAAGTTGACCAAAAAGTGTGCAGCTTGAATTGGGACGGAGGGAGTAGCATTTGTTGACTTATATTAAAAGGAACATTGACAATCTTAAAAGTAGAAAAAGAAGAGAATTCGAAAGGTTGAGATTTTTAATTAACTGAATAATTTCATGAAGTTAAGACAGTTCTTACCCAATTTTTATTCCATTTTAGCACAGGCAATTTCAAATGGTAGTAGGGTGGTGCTAGTGGGGGTGAGGGTTATGAACACAATGGAGACATAATGAACATGAAACTTGGTCTACCAAAGTTTCAGTGATTTTTTTTTGGATTCTTGGTCTATTTAAGTCTTCCCTTTTATAGCACAATTACAAAAGTGTAATCAGAAACTGAATACAGTAACTGTAACAAAAGTAAGATAAATCCTGACTGTAATTAGAATTTTAGAATTAGTAGATTGACTTTGAAAGTTGGAAACCCTGCAAGAACTCCTGGAAGTATTACATAGATAAATGGAAAACAGTAATATTTTTACCTTTTCAATGATTGTCTCTCTCACTTTATCATAGTTTGAGATTTTCTCTATGTCAAGCTTAATCTCCACCTTAATGGGATATTGAAGAACACGATCAAGAATCAAGGTTATCAATTAGTTGCTGGACACAAGGATAATATTTAATCAGAAGTTGCATACTCGGTGGTAATTCTCCTGATTGCAACGGGATCACTTGCGACCATCCGTATGTCATATGTTCTCTCCGTCCCATCATTATTGCCATATTTTTTTTCAAAATCAAATTTAAAAAAACTTTGACTCTAAATATAAACTAATATATTTATAATAAATATATCATGTAGGATATTGTTAAATTCGTCTTTACATTTATTTTCTAAATATTAATTTTTTTACGTGAAATTGTTACATATAATTAGAGTTACTCACGGTCAAACATGATCATTGAATACTGTAAAAAATAAATATGCCAATAATGGTGGGACGGAGAAGGAACATCTTTCCCCAAAATCACCACTCTCTCTTTCAAGTGCGCACACACAATCACGTACTCCCTCCGTCCCAACTCAAACTGCACACTTCACTTTATGTTACTATTCACTGTCCAACTTTGACCACATATTTGAATAGATATATGAACAATAATATTATCGTCTGTGATAATGTTGAATTCGTCATAACAAGTAGTTTCTCAAAGGTAAGTTTTTATTTGTCATTATTATACGTAGTTAAATATATTAACGATTAGATAAGTTTTTTGATGAGCGTGAATTTTTTTTGTGCAATTTGATCTGGGAGTGAGGAAGTATGTAACGATATCAAATCAGAATCTAATGAAATTACTACTCCCCCTGTTCTAGTAGATTCATATAGCATGAAATTGATGTACTTGATCAACTTCACTAAGATATACACATTTTCTTTACTTTTGATACTCCTTCTATCCCATTTTAACCTGCAATTTAACTATTCATTTAGTCAAAAGTTCATAACATTGACCATAAAATTGTATTGGTAAATTGAATTTGACCATAAAATTGTGCAATACATTATTAGATTCGTTATGACACATATTTTCACAATATCAATTTTTTACAAGTTTTAATTATTTTTAATGAAAGATATTAAGGATTAAATATTTTTTAAGTGAATCAATAAAAGTTAAAGTGTGCAGCTTGAAATGAGACGGAGGAAGTACAAAACTCTCAACGAAATAAGCTTAGAAACATGACTCTCTGTGCTAAACACATACTTATAGTATAAAACAACATTTACTTGTATACTGTATTATGGAAAGTCAAATAATCAACGTGTGAAAAAACTACTCCACCTCTTTGATGGCTTGATTGCACTCCATAATATGTCCTGCATTCTCTTGAAGCTTATGCTCGATTTCAGAATCAAGAACCCAACCCTGCCTCCCAACTCAGTCCATGAGAGCACATGCGCGTTTTTCCCTTGTACGCCTGATCGATGTACCTTACTATAGACCTCGACTTTACATCCATAATCAATCTTTCAAATTCGTTTCATGAACTCGCAAACGCAAAACCTTAAACTTACCGACGAGCTTCACATCGCCATCTTCAAGAGACGAGATTTTACCAAATGGCTGGAAAAGAGATACAAATTAACATCTATCTGATCTACGAAATTAATCGAATCAACAAATGGAAATGAAAGAATCATTATCATATTGTGTTTTGCGAATAAAAATTATTTTTAAGAAAATAATATTTTAAAAATACACATCAAAGTTCAAGCTTCATAAACCCGGCTCCTTTTAATTCGAGCAAGGGCACCCAAGGCATTGTTGTCTGCAGCATCAGTACTATCAACATCGTCGCCCTCTGCTCTTTTCCGCACAAGACCTCCAAACACGGCAGTAGGCACATCTTTCATTGAGATCTCGATCTTCCCATCATCTTCGGAATCACTTTCTTCATCAGGCAACTCAATATCCTCTTTGCTTGCCAAACCAATTTTTGCAGGATCACCTCTTGACTCAACGCCAGCGCTGACGAATCCAACCAGCCGTTTCACATCTTTAGCCATGTCATTCGAAGTAGACATCAACTGCCTTTCCAATGCTGCCATTTCATCCTCACCGGCCTTATTCAACGCATCCTTTGCATCATCAAGGGTCTGCGCTTGATCCTTTTGCATCAAGTACCCCGGAAGAATGAAATGTGTCTGGCTATAGCTCGCAGCAACGCTCCTTTTAACACGTAGCATTTTCTCGAATGTGTCTTCATTCCCGTGATGTACTTCGAACTCTTGCCATTTGACCCAGAAATCAGGGTCGGATCTGGGATCTGCAAACTGTGATGCGTGCATGTATAATGCACGGGCACGATCAATTTCACCCAGGTTCTTTTCAAGGTCAGCGTACCGCGTACACATGATCTTGGCATCCTTGTTTGGGAGATCAGACTCAATTGCCTGTTCATAGATTTCTCTTGTTTTTGGTACACCAAATATCTCAGCTGCACGAGCTATGTAAATTTCGTACATTCCCAATTTCTCTGTAGCAGGAACAACTTGTGTGGCTTGATAGTAGACCCTCATAGCTCGCTTGGTCAAGCCAAATTCTTCTTCCAACTTCGCATATTGAAGATACAACAGCTTGACCATATCTGCAGGAGCCACTTCGACTGCATGGTCGAACAATTCTCTAGCCCTTTCCAATTTTGATTGGCCGTATCTTTTAACAAATTTGGAGAGGTAGGCAACCCACATATCCTTAGCATGTGGATATTTGAAAATCTTCACACCTCTTTCGTATACTTTGAATGCATCCTCAAAGTACTTGTGATTCTCTAACAATGAAGCATAATTTATAATGATTTGAGGTGTGGCTATCCTGAGGTCTAGTATCCTCTCATAAACCCCACGGGTGGACTCCAAAGACCCCAAGCTTTCCTCCAGGTCAACATATAATGTCCAAAGTTTCAAAGATCTGTGAATCTTTATCTGCACTGGTTCATTACCCTCATCTGCCACTCTTCGTTTGACCTCCGCTGAAGGCTCTGCAGTAGCACGCCTCATCAAGTCCAACGCTCCCTTAAATTTTTTGTGTCTGAGCTCCATCTCGGCCCACTCAGACCAAACGCTCGCCAGATGATCGACGGCCTTATAGTTGACCTGCACAGCCTTGTCAAATACAATCCTAGCATTCGAAATGTCCTTGTGACTTTCATAGAGTTTTGCAAATGCAACCCACAGAGTATGAGGCTTTCCCACAGCTTTCATAGGGTCAATCGTCTTCACAGCTTCCGTATAAGTCAGTACCTGTTTGGTAGGATTGCCCTCAAAAATCTTCACCCTCCTGTGCCAATGCTCTACGTGATGTGGATTCTGCCTCAGTTGTACACTGTTTGCCAACTCTGGCCTCCTATCCATCAAGTGATCGAACCTCGCCAATCTTAAATCCACATCTTTCGCGAGCACATCCTCGCTCAGCCAGTGCCCCTCACACTTCTTAATCAACTTCTCCATATCAAATTTATCCTCCTCTTCCTCATCTTCTTGACCTTCCTCATCACTCGCACTGTCACTCATATTTTCCATCATAGTCACAATAGCGGTTTGCTCAAACTGCGCATACGCCTCAAATATGATGCTGAAGTCCCTAACAGTCACCACCTTCGCCATCCCTTCCTCAAAGATATCCATAGCCTTCTCAAACAGCTGCCTCCTGACATAATACTCTGCCAGTGCAGTCCACAGCCGCCACCGGGCCCTACCACCACCACCCCTCTACCATTTCCAACCACCACCACTATCCCCATTCCCCGCCCACCACCACCCTTCTTTCCTCCCGCCGCCACCACACCAACCAGTACCACACCCTACCCCCCACAAACACCAGCCCGCCACGACGACGACGCACCACTCGCCTCTGCGTCCCCGCTCCATTCCTCAGCCTCGTCGATCCTGTTGCCGATGATGCGCCGCCCGCCTCCGCTTACACTCCGGACTTCGCCGCTGGTAGCGACGACAAAGAGATGGACGACAGTTAGGGTTAGAGTTGAAGTAATTGAGATTTAGGGTATCCATTGATTTCGATTGGAAGTAATTGTCGGTGCCTACCATTGATTCTGATTGCCTCTTCCGGTCCATGCTCTGTTCTGACACCGATGCCGATGATGCGCCGCTCACCTCCGCTTTCACCCTGAACTTCGACGCCGGCGACAAAGTAATGGACAACAGCAGGCAGGGTTAGAGGCCAAAAACTTGCCCGATGGATTATGTTGTTGTCGTCCATTGATTGTGATCAGGCCGGAAGCAGAGTTAGGATGACAGCAAGCTAGGAGGTATCCATTGATTCTAATCGATTTCGAGAAGAAAAATGAAATGGGTTCATTGGCGATTTGTAGAGGAGAAAAAGGATGGTGAACCCAGATTGTAGTGGCGATTTGCAGAAGGAGAAGAAGAGGTGGTGGGGGAAATATGGTCATTACCTAATGGGCATTTTTTCATATTTGTAAACATAAACCGGACAGGGGTAAAATTGTCTTTTTAATATGATCCGGCCTCAAACTACCGAAAAAAGTTATATTTGCACATACACTAGTTATTTAGGGTTATATTTGCACTTTAAATTATCATAGGGTTATATTTGCACTTATGTAAACTATGCAGGGATATATATGCACTTTTCTCTAAATTCAATTCAACTTCTTTGATCATGGTTTGGCTTCATCTTTTATTCAAGTTGATGTATCCCTGAGCAAGTTATGGCAACTGCAATAACCTCGCCTCCTCACGTTTCTGAACAATGATATGAGGATCAAGAATGGTAGTTTTTAGACCACTAGCAGTACCACTTTATCTATGCATAGCAAGAACCTTCTTGCCAACAAGCCCCTACATGATCAGTATCTCCTCCTTCCGTCCATATAGGCCTTTGGCTCGATTCCCCGTGCCAATTGTTTGATATAGCCTTTTGTCTATGGTAGAAATAACGCGATGATTTGCATTTAATCTGCCACATTGTTTTTTCCAATTCTTCCGCACTGAAAATCTTTGTTCTGTAAACCACTCGTGATCGCACCTCATGCTGCATAGCTGCTATTGTAACAAAACGCCGCCATTCAGGATGAAGAACTTCTTAGGTATCTGGACAAGGTGAATATTGCAGTCATCAGAAACAACATAGTATCATTAAACCCCTAGTGGCATGTTTGAAGAATGCAGTGCCTCAAGTAGTGATCACCTATTGCTAAAAGTATCAGAAAGCAAACAATTTTTAGAAAGGACAAAACTTTGAAATCAAAATGGTTATATATGTTATTTTCCCAGTACTAAAAACTGCATCAGGCAGCCCTTTCAGATTCAGTCCTAGGATTTATAGAAAAATATGGATTAGGTATAGATACACTGAAACTATGGTTATTCAACAGAGAATAGGATTTTATTGTTTACCTCTTAAAGATCCAGTTAATACACAGTTAAGAAGATTGATATTCATACCTCATAAAACATCCCATATTCGACTCCCTTCCTTGAGACGAAAGCAAGCTAGAGTTGGGATTCAGACACTTCAAGAAATAAGTAACCAACAGAATCCAAATTAAGTTACTCCGAAAACACATTCATCTGAGACACTGTTGCCAATTAAGCATCTGATAAGAAAAGAAATAGAAAACATATTCCTTCTCTTTCCAGTTTTCACTTTACGGGGGAGAGGGGGGGTCAGTCCAACCTGGGATTAACGGTATGGAGATGTCCATCGTGGTATCCTGTCAGCCTGCACTTATGTATGACAGAATACGGAACAATAGCAACCAACTAACTGTTGAGCCTTGATAGTTGATAACCAGGATAAGAGTAAGAGTCGAGTTCAGTACTCGAAGCCAAATAATTCGACAAGAGAATGTAACTGTCCTCTGAGAATCGGCATCTAAGCTACCAGAAATGCTGCAATATCTTCATTCAGTATACATGTAATTAACTGTCAACACAGAAAAATAAAAATAAAAAGAAGCAGCAAATCATTAGAGTTCTAATCAGATTGTATCAATCAATAATGGGATGGATTGTGATGTAGACGACACTGTAGTTTCACTGTCAACTGTCCACGTATTATCGCCAAATTCTTCCTCAGCACAACTTTGATTTCTTTGAGATTTTTCTCGCTTGGTTGAAGAATCCAGCTGGTGTGACATTTTGATGCTTTCCAATTCCATGGAAACTTTTCTCATGCTTGGCCGTCTCTTTCCATTCCAGTTGACACATCTCTGTGCTAGTTTAGCGACCGCGATGACCTGATCTTCATCATTTTTGTCATCCACGATTTGAGGATCAAGAATGGCACTTCCAAGAACATCTTTTTGCATGCTTTCCAAGAACCGTGCTGTCAAGCCTACTTCACTATCTTCTCCTTGACCTGCTGATGTAGCCTTTTGTCTTGTCAACAGTTCGATAAGAATAACCCCGAAGCTGTAAACATCGCTTTTATCAGTGAAATGGCCTGACTGGAAATAGTGAGGATCAAAGTAGCCAAAAGTCCCTTGAACTCGAGTTGTCAAGTGAGTCTTGTCAATTGCAACAGACCTTGACGTTCCAAAGTCTGCAACTTTAGCTGTGTATTTTTCATCCAAAAGTATGTTACTCGACTTCATATCTTTGTGAAAGATCGGAACGGAGATTGATGAGTGGAGATACGCCAAAGCACCTGCTACTTCCATGGCAATTCTTAATCTCATACTCCAGGTCAGGGGCAATTCTTTGTCATGGTCTTTATGAATAAGTTTGTAGAGAGTTCCATTAGGGATGAATTCGTAAACCACAAGAGGCACCTCTGTCTCCAGACAACATCCTAGGACCTTTACCACATTCTTATGATTGACTTGAGAAAGAATGACTATCTCGTTGATAAACTGCTCCAATTGCCTTTCCCCAACCACCTTTGATTTCTTGATAGCTACGATTCTTCCATCAGTCAGCATAGCCTTATACACTGTCCCTTGACCACCTTCACCTAATATGCGATTTACATTGAACCCGTCACTTGCCTTCATCAATTCCTTAGCGCTGAAAATATTTGTTTTGTTAACAACTGATTCCTTATCATTGGTTAGTTGCTGTTGCAACAAAAGACCTCCATTTTGTATGAAAAAATTCTCTTTGCACTTCTTTTTGTGCCATTTCTTCAGCATTTTGTACAAGGTAAGAACTAGAATAATCAGAAACAACGTGCCAAGCCCTGTAGCGGCACCTGAAAGAACAACCAAAATGATATGACATAATATTCCAAGTTTTGGAAATTACTAACAATTACAACCAATGAATGTACTGTAATTGTTTAGGATTGTATCTGTTGAGCTACCAAGAAAGAGTATGAAGAGTATTATGCTAAAACAGTTATTTGGTTCTGGGGATCTTTGGCAAATGGTGCACGTGAATATCATTATTTGTTCCTAATCAAGAATGAGGAAAAAACTTTGGAGGCGACTTACTAATAACTGCCACTTTGGTGTTCCTCCTCACCCCATTGATTACTGAACTGGCTGCAAAGAAGATTGGAAACAAATCACAAAAAGCAAGTAAAAAGATGATTAAAACATCCATTTACTGGTTGCTGAAGCTGGTACAGTAGCAGTGTAATGAAACTCACCGTGCTCACATGAGCCATTCAAATAAGGGTTGATCTTGTAGTACCAAGTCAGGGGTCCAAAGGCTTTGCATTCACAACCATAAGTACTAATATTACCAGATTCTAGCTCGAGACTGCTACTTTTCTGACTGCAACCAAGGATTGCATCTGTCTCGGAAGGATTTTGGAGAGTCCATGACCAAACAACAGGAAGAACCAGATCATCCTCCGGTTTCCACCTTTTGTCAACCAAGATTGCTGTAGTGCACTTAGCTGTATTATTGGAAGTTTCGGTTGAAGTGAAGTTGATCCAGTATTGTTTGAGATTAAGAGGAATATCTGTCTGACAACAACTGAAGCCAAAGCAACTGCTCGTATCTCTATTGGTAAGGAAACACGTTGATGTGCATCCAGACAAGACTTTACTTTTGCCAACTACCGAATTCTGATAAAGAAGTGCGTTACCACAACCAAGAAGGGTTAGTCGGTTGTGTTCTTTAGAGTACAAGAATGGGGTTCCCTCGAGATTAGAGCTTCCGTATGTACCAACATTATCGAAAATACCTCCATAGCAAGAGAAATTACCCTGTGGAGAAGTTACAGTCATGGTTTGGTCCATCAAGGACACTTCTAGCACCTGATATGGAGTTCCTCTGATATTTATATATGGTATCATAGGATTATTTAGGAATAGATTGGTAACCCTCCTCTCACAGCTTATAGTGTATAATTCACTGAGAGAGCAATCAGAACCGATTCCAAATGGATACGGAATCGTGACATTATTACCACATGTATCCCTGCATTCAGGTTTCGCCATTGGAAACCGTGATGTTACTGATGGCTGTACAACTACATTGAGCCAAAGAATGAAGTAAAGTAATTAACATACTGATTTTCAATTTCTTCCATTATGCTTAGCAAAAGGTTAAAAAAAATTACTTTCAAGGCATTCTTTAAAGAAACAATGGCATGTTTAGTGAAGGGAATGCTTTGACTATTGTTTATTAATTACTAGCCATATCATAAAGCAAGAAATGTTTTGAACCATAATTGAGTGAAAAAGAACTTGTCGGATTTTTAGTTAATCTGGTTGACTGGTTCCTATTTAAATCCCCCTATTACTACAAAAACTAAAATTAACCATGGTTATTCAAGGAAGACATTGATAGGATTTCGGTTTTACCTGTTGAAGGTCCAGTTGGCATAGGATTAAGGAAATTAGTAGCCGAATACCTCATGAAACATCCAGTATTCAGTGCTCTTCCTTCTGACCAAGGCAAGCATCCCCTTATGGATTTAGATGCATTTTCCAAACATGCCCTGCAAGAGTCGGGGTTAAGTGACTTCCAGCAGTCTGCCAAAACATAAGCTCCACTGGCAGAGGCCTGCTGCTCTACACGTGCACTCCCATTTCTGTTAGCCGCGTCTGTAACAGCTTGAAGGACAGCCCTTGTGGCCAACTCCTGAAATGTTGAATCCATTCTGGTATTGTTGCCACACAAAGCCATGTCCTGCGGTCCTGTAAACTCCTGGAAAAAACTGTAATTCTCAGCTCTCACGAAGCAGCCATCAAGGATAATCCTGCCCCCATTGTAGGGAAAGCACTCAGGGAGCACAGTGCGTGCTTCGGCATAACATAATAAACAGTCAATGGGAGAAAGATCACCATAGCATTGAGCTAGTCCATAACTAGCATCAGGTCCTCTGCCTGAGATAGCTACTCCAAAACCATAATTTTGGATTTGAGCACCAATGTTTTCCACGGTAGCAATAAAATTTGTGACAAAAGTAGTGGTATTTTGCTCAAGTTGACGGCCACAAGTAAATTGTACTGTCTGAGCCCTAGGCTCCCCAGTGGATACATAGGGAAATACCAAAACAATGACAAGTAGAAATAGTGTAGAAAATATTGATTTCTTCCAAATTGATGTCTTCATATGTTAAGTAAAGCAAATAAGAAGATAACTAAAATGAAATGCATATGCCTACTCCAAATCTTACAAGAACTCGGGAACTGAAACTTGTGTGAAGTGTTGCACATGCATGCCTTATGCTTAACCAATCATATGTATGAGATGTTTCATTTGACTTTTTCATGGTCCAAGTGTTGAAATTTAAACTACAGTTGATGATATTGTTCACGTATTTCATATTTGTGGGCCTTGAGCCTGTATTTTGCTGTGATTTTTCAATCAATCTATCTATTCACAATACTTTTCTTTCATAAGACATTCTTGATCACAAAATAGACTCTAAGCCACACATATCTTTCTCCTAAATTGACCACAAGTATGCAATATACCAACCCTAGTTTTGAATTCAGCTTTAGCATATTCAATCTTGCCAGCTACCGACGGAAACCATAATGAAGGAAAGTCATGCACGTACTACCAGGAAAATTCCAAAGAAGATGGACAAAATTTCTGAAAAAACAGGAGCTAAGCTTACCAAGAGATGAGCTAAGCTTGCTACTTGCCAGCAAAGTCAACAACTTGGCCCATATGCAGCAATCCGAACAAGTGTAGCAGCAGCCTCCACATCATAGTATCCGTCTCCATAAGCTTAGGATACACGATTTCCTACCGCGCTTTTTAGCAGAAATTTCTGCTCCTTGTCAAGATTACACTGCCATTTTCCTGGCAGTGCTGATACTAGAGCTTACAATTCACATGAAATGATCAGTTTCTAACACATATGACTGCCCGGAAATTCGGTAAGAGCGCCAAATCAGTGAGGCAAAAACACAAACACATGATAGGCACGGGAAGATCGTTAGTTCCTCTGTTGCCTTTGGATTCCAAGAAATTCAAGACTTCCCTTTTCACAAATGATGAAACCATAACTGTATTGCATTAAAATAGAACTAGTATAATCAAAGGTTATCTAACAGAATCTACTTTAAAAATCGATTCATGTTTTAGCTAAAGATGTAATGAAGGAGTAGTAATATTTGGTTTCCTTTGATCTCCTTTGATCGAAAAAAAAAGGCCACGTTTTATGTGAATTCAGTTGGAATATTTAACTCCTGTGAAATGCCACATTTTGATAATATTATGAAAGAATGTGATATTTTAATTTGTTTTATACCGCCTAACCGTTAGATAATGTTATTTTAAAATTGATATAATTAATGAAAAAGATTATTGTTTTTGTTTCTATTTATTGCAACGAAACTTCTATAATTTTGAAAATATTTTAAAACATGTCTCAAAAATAAAATTAATTATAATTTCACCCTAAAAATTATTAAAATGAGATTGTTCATATTTGATCCAACCATTAGGCGGTTTAACAAGAGACTTTCTCTTTAAAATTTAAAATTTAGATATTATACGTTTTAGAAAAAAAGTGCATGTATGCCCCTTTGTTCTTGTGTTTTTGCAGATATACCCCGAGTTTTTTTAATGTAGTGGTATGAAAATTGGTCAGTTTTGGTCATTGTCGGATTCAATGGAAATGACCATTTTGCCCCTTAAGAAAAAATAAAATGTAATTCAATACTTCATCTCTTCTTTCTTATCATTCTCCGCCACCTCTGCCAATCCGCCACCTTCAGCAATATATTTGTTGCCCGACGGCCCTTCTTCGCCTTCCACACGTCATTGTCATTATCATTGCCATCGTCGACCCATCTTCATTTACCCTTCCTCAAACTCCGCCTGCTACCACTGACCTATCTTCATCGACATTTTCTCATCCTCGGTCTGTCACCGCCATTGCTATACCAAAAGAAAACCTTAAATCCCACCTCTCTTCCCCCAACACACAACCCTAAATTGATTTTCGGATCTAATTGAAAAGTGTAAGGTTTGATGTTGCGGCGGCGATTGAAAAAGGAGGATGACGATAAAGGTGCCGCTAGAAGGTGAGTGATGGCAGTAAGCGGTAGTTGGCAAGTCGAGGGTTGCAGTGGGGAGTGCTTGGGTTTTGGGGTAGCGGGTGGGGTATGGGTTTCTGGTGCAGGTAACGGGATGGGTGGTGTCATGGCAGTGACAAGGCAGTGTCGAGACGGTGGTGGGATGCTGCTTGCGTTGCCAATGGTGCTCCGATTTGATGAACTGGGATGTGGGGGTTTAGACGGGCAAGGCGAACGACGGTGGTGGAGGGTTTTGACAAGGTCGTAGTGGTGGGTGTGTGGTGAATTGGTGGCGGTGGCAGTAGTGGTGGTGGTGGGTTTCTGGTGGTAGGGGTTGGGTGGTGGTGGTAGTGGTGGGGTGGAAAAGTTGTAAAGAGGTGGTGGTGGAGCGGTGGAGGTGAGGGCGGAGGTGACAGCTTGGCAGTGTAGGGGGCAGTTCAGCGGTGGAGGTGGTGGTAGAGCGACTGAGGTGTCGGCAGGACTTAAGGGCAAACTTGTCCATTTAGTTTTAGAGGTTGGCCTAAAGAGCATTTTGGTCATTTCAAGTCAGTCAACGGTCGAAAATGGTCGGGCACAGATAAGAGGGGTCTGATCATTATCATGGTACAACTAATCCATAGGTACGACTGTACTTTAAA
>JAULKJ010287044.1:0-12630 GCA_032355405.1 Rubia balearica | reverse complement strand
TATTCTTTGGTGCATGCTTATTGCGATTCTAATTTCCGAGAATTAAATTGCTTGATTTCCAATATAACATCCAACATGCATTAGTCAAGATATCACCGAGCTTACCGAATGGAAGAGCAGGAATGAGAAATTGCAGTCTCGCGTAGCATTTTTGGAGCAAACTGCCAAGGAGAACTAGCAACTTTGCTTGAGTGCTTGCTAAGAAAAGGATAAGCTTGAAAATAATTTCCGCGAGAAGGATAGCACATTCAAAACCTACGACGACCGCCTTCGGCTTGTGATGGTTGAGCCGACACTCATCGCCGACTTTGAGGTATATCTTCAAGAATTTGTGGACATCATGCAGAGTAGAGGGATTCAAAAAAATCCTAAGTATGGTGACGCCTATGACGAGGCTGAGAAGTGGCTTGATGAAATAAAAAAAAAAGGGTGGAGCTTCGAGCTTCCAGGCCATCTAGACCCCTCATACACAAGGATCTGATCCATATTCTCTGTCCTGGGCCAGCCTTCGGCCCAGCAGGCTTCTACTTAGCGCCCCGGCAAAGAAAAAAAAACTCACCCCTCGGCCTCGGTCCAACCAGTTAAATCTAATTGATGGGTCGTTATCAAATCGCAGTCAATGCAATTTGGAGCCCCTATCCAAGAGAGTGGTTCAGGAGGGGCTCGAAGAGGTGCTTTCGTTTGAGAGAGAGGTGGTTGCAGTTCGAGCGACTGAGCTTCCACAAACCAAGCCAGAGGCTTGTCCACAGGTCGAGGATATGCTGGAAATATCAATCAAGGGACCCCATCCATGGGTAGAGGTCAAGGGAACACCTCCAGCACCGGCTAGGGTGGTGATTCTAACCCCGTGGTCAAAACAATAGAGGAGAATGAAGAGCCTAATGTCGCTCCTCTGCAATGGAGGATTAGGAGGCCTAGTGAGGGCCCTTCAAGTTCAACCCAAGTGTAGGGGGTTGAAGGATTGAACGAGAAGCATCTGAATCTTGAAAAGGATTTTCTGAAGGCCATAGCTCCTATCAAGTTCAAAATATTAGTAGGGGACTCCCCGACTCCCTTAGAAAAACTTCCATTACTTTAGTTCTGAGTTTTGAAAATTGGTAGGATGCTATCTAGATTGTTGTATGTTGTACTTTTGTACTACATCTGTCTCAGTTCAAACTGCACACTTTTTGGTCAACTTTCTCAAGACACATTTGACCATAAATTTTAACCAGTATATAGGTACAAATATCATTATGTGAGATATTATTGGATTCCCTGGATGATGCATTTTCTAAATATCAAATTTTAATACACCATTATTATACATAAACAAAGTTATCGTTAGTCAAACATGATATGAGAAAGTTGACTAAAAAGTGTGCAGATTGAATTGGGACAGAGGGAGTAACTTTTTTGGAACATCGGTAAGGAGTTTGACCCTTTTGTTTATAAGCTACAGTGGCTCCTTTTGAATGTATATATGACGAGTTCTCATAATATTTTATATGAGGAGTTCGGCCCTTTTCGTTTTCAAGTCATCGTGACATTTTTTATGCGGGGTTCGACCCTTTTTATTTACAAGCCATAGTGACATGTTATATATGGGGGTTTCCCCTTTTCACTTATAAGTCATCACGACGTGTTTTGAAGAAAAATAGGGGCTTCAGCCTCCTTGATTCGTGGTGTATTTAGGTGAATAGGATAGACTGGAATGATTTTGAAAACTACTTTTCAATAGATTGATAAAAAATATTGGGGAATACCCTCGACTTACAGCTAGTACCCCAGTCGAAGATACTCCCTGACTTATAGTTATTTTCGGTTAAGCTGCTCCATGTCCTGATTGAATCTATTGGGACTTCAAAGAATAATACCTCCGAAGATTGGAGACGTTCCATCTTCTGGGATTGGCTCACCTTGGAGTGTATAAAGCCTATAGCTGCCTCCGGGGTGCACTTCGACAACTTTATAGGGTTCTTCCCAATTCGCAGCCAGTTTCCCCCAGGCTCCTTCTGGCTTTTCTGATTTATCCTCATCATGAGGTCTCCTGGGAAGAAATGGATCTTCCAAACCCTTCGATCATGATATCGTTTAACTCTCTCCTTAAACCTTACTTCATGGAGGGATGCTCTTTCCCTCTTTTCTTAAAGGTCAAGGGCCAGCTGGCGCTGCTCATCATTGACCTCTTAGTTTCCATTGCTGATGGTGAACCTTCTGAAGGTGGGTAGCCCAATCTCAGCTAGGATTACCTCCTCCGAGCCATAGATTAGGCTGTATGGAGTTTCACTCGTAGTGAAAGATTCCATCATTCGATACAACCAGAGTATGCTGAGAAGTTCATTGATCCAATTTCCTCTTGCCCCTCCGAGCCTTACTTTGATGCTATTGAAAATGGTACGATTCGTAACCTCCACTTGGCCACTGTCTTGCGAATGGTACACACTGGTGACTTTCCGACAGATCTGGTACTCCCTGCACCAGCTTTTGAATGGGTCACTGACAAACTGGGTGCCATTGTCGGTTATAATGGTTCGAGGTATCCCGGATCGACAAATGATATTTTTCCAATAGAAACTAATCACTACTTTCCCTTTAATGTTGGTTAAGGCTTTGTCCTTGACCTATTTCATGAAGTAATCCACAAAAATGATTAAGTATTGGAAGTGGCCTGGAGCCTTTGGAAAGAGGCATACTAGATGAATCCCCCATTTGTTGAATGGCTAGGAGTTGTTTACATTTATCATTTCCTCCTGTGGAACGTAAGTGATTGGTACATGCATTTGACATAGGTGGAAGGCTTTGATATTCCCGTTGATATCCTCGAACATCTTAAGCCAGTAGTATCCTGCCAAGAGGAGTTTCTTTGCTATCGATCAAACCCCTTGATGGCTTTCGCATACTCCCTTTTACGTATTGAACAAAAAGTTGTAGATGGTCCCGTTGATAGAGCACATCCTCATGAATCACATACTTAGGAGCCTTCAATGTAATCTTCCTTGCTTCGATGACATTCTCAGGGAGGGTACCATCTCGAAGGTAGGTCATGATCGGTACCATTATCAGTGTCGTTTCCTCTTCGAAGCTATGCTTACTCAGTGTTTCTACCATTAGGTGCCTTTGAGATTGCAGATAGAGGTCTGATGAGGCCAATTTTCTCAAGGCATCAGCCTTGTAGTTCTTTTCTCTTGGAACTTGTTTCAGGTTGTAGTGATGGAAATGCTTGAGGAGGGGATTCACCTGTTCCAATTAGCATTGCCAGCTCATTTCCATAGCCTCGTATTCCCCCTTGACTTGTTAACCCAAAATGTGAAAGTCATTGGAAAATTCCAGGTTTTGGATGTTTAGCTCTTTTGCTAATCGAGGCCCTGTGATCAGTGCTTCATACTCAACTTCATAATTTGT
This sequence comes from Rubia balearica, assembly GCA_032355405.1. Lineage (NCBI taxonomy): Eukaryota > Viridiplantae > Streptophyta > Magnoliopsida > Gentianales > Rubiaceae > Rubia > Rubia balearica. The sequence continues at coordinate 9,246 of JAULKJ010287044.1, read as the reverse complement.
AGAGTTGAAGTCCAAGTGTAGTGTGCGAGGATAGTCTTTTCCCTCGGGGATCGTAAGCAGTTTGCCTGCTTTGCTTCCCCTCGAGTGCGATGATCCATTTATATAGAGTTGCTATGTCTCCTCAATTTTTTTCTTCTCATCGACTTCAATGACCTTTAATAGTTGTCATTGGGTTAAATCGGATGTCTTGTTCCCATAGCTCGATCGCTCATTTCATCATTTATCTCGAAGCCTCAGGCTTGAGGAGCACCTGCCTTATTGGATGACTGGTAAGCAGGATAATTTTGTGACTCTGAAAGTATGGTCGGAGTTATCTCGCTGCATGACAATGACTAGAATTAACCTTTTGAGGGCTGCATAACGATTTTTTGTCCCCTGCAAGGCCCTAATCAATAAGTATATGAGGGTGTTTTGCCCTATCTTTCTCTTTCACTAATATCGCACTTATATCCAAGGGAGAGTCTGAGATGTATATGTATAAATATTCCCCTTTCTTTTGCTTCATCAGAGTCTGTAGGTTGCATAAGTGTTCTTTTAGGTCTCAAAATGCTTGCTCACACTCTCCTGTCAATTCCAATTCTTTGCTTTTCAAAGCGCATCAAAGAATGAGAGGTTTTTCTCGGCACCTTTAGAGAAGAAATGGCTGAGCGCTGCTAGTGATCCATTGAGTCTTTGAACATCCTTGACCGTTCAAGGGGGTTTCATGTTCACCAAGGCCTCAACCTTTTTTGGGTTAACATCAATTCCCTTCTAAAAAATGATGAAACCCAGAAACTTTCCATCCCCCACTCCGATTAAGCGCTTGGCGGGGTTTAGCTTCATGTTTGATTCTCAAAGTTTCTGAAATGTTCTTCTAGGTCCGATAGGAGCTGGTCGTAGCCCTTGATTTTTACCACCAGATCATCTACATATATTACCATGTTTCTACCAATATGGTTTTAAAGAGTTTATCCACCATCCTTTAGTAAGTCGCCCCTGCAATTTTCAAGCTGAATAGCATTTTCTTATAGCTAAGCATCCCGACATCTGTGATAAATTATGTATTTTGCTTATCTTCTTCTGCTAGGAGTATATGGTGGTAGCCTTTACGGGCATCGAAGAAAGTAGGTACTTTGTATCCTGCGATTGCTTCAACCAACATATCGATGGATAACAGAGGGTAGTTATCTTTGGGGCAACCTTTGTTAAGATCTGTGGAATCAATGCACATTTGCCAAGCACCATCATGCTTGGGGACTATGACATGGTCCCCCAACCACTGTAGGTAAAATACTTCTTCGATGACTTCGGCTCGAAGGAGTTTCTTGCCTTTCTTTTTTACTTGTTTGATGGGCTTTTGAGATGGGTCAATGTTAGCCGATGAACCATCAACTGTAGATCGGAGGTGCTCCATGAGATACATATGCATAACCATCGAGAAAGACATTCAAATTTTCTTTTGTTATAGGTAGCATCCGCTTTCGCACGACTACCATCCCCTATGATCGAACAAGGAGTAGTTTGGTATTTGTGAGTCCAACTTCCCCATGGATCGAAGTGACACTGCCCCTTTTCTTCCCCCTTTTAATGCCACTGCGAAGCAGCTTCGAGTTGCTGATTGATCCCCTCTGATAAGTGCTATCTCTTTTCTGGTAGGAAATTTCATCGTCAGATAATAGGGGGACCAAATGGCTCGTGCATGACACATCAAGGCCCTTCATAAAATTATATTGTATGGGGATATGACATTGATAACGGCAAAGTTGCATTCGAGCGTTACCTCTTTGTCTCCATCTACCACTCGAATAGGCAGGGTTATCACACCTAAGGGGAGCAACATTTTCCTAGTAAAGCTAGGCAATTACGAGGTGGTTATTTTTAGGCTATGACACCCCAAGCCTAGTTGGTCAAAGTTGTTAGCGAACATAACTTCCACCCCACTGCCGTTATCTATGAAGTTATTATGTTTACATAGGATTCCCCAATCATTGTGTGGATCACCATAGGATCTGCATGGGGGGTCTAGCTAGATACCGGGTATACCTCTTAGAAATTTATGGCTTCATCGGGCCGAAGCCTTTTCTGCCAAGGTTATCCAAGGGGAATTTATCAAGATTGGGCCTTAATGAATTTCTTTGAAGATTTGTCACTCAAAAATCCGTTGATGAAGTTGATCACTTAATTGGCTCCTCCCTGGTTACTATCTATTCAAACCTCCAGTTTGGGCCATCATTATCTTTTGGATGAGTCTTATCCCGTTCCCTATTTTTTACCTGTTGATCATGACTCCTATAGTTGGATCCTTGTTTATATTTTTTCCATGGTCGACATTCTCCATTAACCTATGGGGGAATACCCCCCTTTGACTTTAACACACAATCACAAAGAAGGCCTTCTCGTGCACACCTTTCGATCATGGATTTTAGGTGCTGGCATTCTTCTGTATCATGGCCATGATCCTTGTGATGATCGCATAATTTTCTCGAGACCCTCTTTGAATGAGTGTCCTTGATGGGGGAGGTGTCTCGAACAACCCTTGGTTAATGGGATATATCTTTCGAAGCCTGATCTCGAAGCCTCTAGCCTTTTTGACCTTTGCTCCGAGGATTTAGAACCACTTTTAGCCAATTTGTTGCCTTCCTGATTCCTCTTTGTAGCTTCCTCAATTTTTGAGTATTGGTCTTAGAGACCAACATTTTGTACAAGTCTAGGTTGGCCATCCCGTTCATGTAGCCTAGGGTTACTCCATCCTCCGTATAGTTGGTTACACTGAGGATTTTATCTACATATCATTGGTAGAATGCTTCAGTGGATTCGCTTGGCCTCTGATTGCTTTGGTAGAGTTCGATCAGTGTCTTAGTGAATCGTTTCATTTGTAATAATTGACTTAGCAGTACTCTTCCAAAATATCTATAAGAGTGCAATGACCCCTTGCTCAATTTGTTCAACCACTCTTGGATTTTCCCCGGAGGTAACTCTCTACCAGCTTACACGCCAGATGCTCATTGAAATCCCTTGAGTTCATAAGGCTAAGGAAGGTCTGTATGAACTCTCTAGGGTCCATATCTCCGCTGTAGGCTGGGAGCCCTTCGGGTGGCTTTACATCTGCGAGCCACTGAGTCGCTATGGTCGTTGGGATAAAAGGGGAGATAGTGAATTGAGCTGAAGGACCAATCAATCGATTCAACTGCCTTGTCAGGGTGTTGCTCGAATTGCCTTCATTTCAGCCCATGCGCGGATCTATGTATTGGTTTGATACAAGGGATGTATCTATGATAGGGATTTGGTATATCTGATTCAAATTCATGTACCCAATCCATGGTCCTCCTGTTGTATAGTAATAATACAGCTGTTGCTGTCCTTGGAGGTAAGGGTCATAGAAAGGGATCTTCCACCGAGGTCGCTGATGAGTGTGACTCTCGTAACCTGGGTACTACCCTATCATTCGGGCCTTCGAGTGAGGGATCTCCAGGTTCGGAATAAAGGGGGGGTCAAAGCAGGTGTAGAGTAGGCCACCACCGGACTCGAACTTGGAAATGTTGGTTGAGGTCGATCCTGAGAACCTACCCCTATGTTCTCAGGGTAGGATATCCTTGGAGTAGTTTCCAGCTAGGACCTTGGCTGCATTATCTAAGGAATTGAAAGTAGGGGCACCACCACCCTCTGGATCATTCTTTGATAGAGCATCAAAGGATCTACATGAAAGCAACACATCTAAGAGTTTGAGCTAGCTACGCAAGATAGTGCTAGGACAAAGATGGCATGATCCCTGTGCCACGGCTTGCTCGAGCGACTCCAACAGCCTTTTTGACCTGCGAATTGGCTGAAACTTCTATGAACTATAACTCGTTTTCCCTTTGCTAGTGTGCTTAACTTTTCAAGGTAAGAGTTTCGATTCCTCCTACCTAGGGTTCAACACTAATCTCCATTCGCCTGGAAGGCCTTGCTGCTGCTTCGACCCGAGATTCCTTCAGTACTGCAATTATCGAGATCTGATCTACAATTACCAGTGGAAGTCTACCACCGCCGTCTAGGTTCCTTCTTTTTACTCGTTCACTTCTACGCAATGTGCTTGTCGTAGAAGCAGGAATGAACAGAAAGGCTCACAAATCTGACTATACGGTCCCACTAGGCGTGCTAACTTAATGTGCCACCAAACCCCAGGAGATAAGTCACTAGCTTGCTTGGCCATAATCTGCAAGACAAATCCCTCAGAGATGTTCGAGGGGAAAAGCTTGTGATGATAAAGTCATTTATCTTCCTTGGATTTTTTTTGAGAAAAATCTATCATTCCAAGGTGCTGGGAAAAGCGCTCAACGGTGATTACAATAAGTGAAATTGATATCTAACCTAACTAACCTCTAGCAATAACTAATCTATTGCAAGTATATTTAAATTACATGTCAACCAGACTAATTGTCTATACTATTACAGATCAGAGATCCAATAAAAAAATGTAACATCACCATCAGGGATATTAACTCGCTTCCGCAAAAATCATGATCACTTGGCGAAGAGGAGTATCAGCATCAATATCACTATGCCAAATAGGGATCTACAACAGCTGTAACACCACTTGATCTTGATTCAAAATACAATCTATATTGTTCAAACTGTAAACACCTTGAAAAACACAGATCGAGAATGGGACACCTAATAGAGAAACACACAAAAAATCACGAAAACACGATCGTAAAACTAGATCAGACAAAATACATCGACATGAACAATTATATTAAATTTTCATCATGGACACATCAATCTAATCTATCAAATTGAAGAACAATACTAATGTATGAAAACAAATCCATACTTATTCAATAACATAATCATTGAATAGTGTTACCTCTCTCCTTATATATGTCGGCATGCTGGATGGATGTAGGATTAGGCAGGGCAACTTTTTTTTTATTGTGGAGCAAGTGTTAGGGTTTCCCCCTGGGCCGACCCAATGTTATTAAACAAAGGATATAAACCATAAGGTAATTCAATGGACCTAGGCTGATAGGTTGGGGCACTCAGGTCCATCAATATTAACATACTATAACTGCTCAGTACTGTTCATTAGGATCGAAGACCTACTCCTAAAAAATGGATAGTGTAAATATACACGGTCCATGCTGGTCGTGTTACTGGGGTTTAACTGGCAGATATTTCCCTCTCTCTCTCTTCCTTTCTTCCTATAAAAGCAACCCTTTGGTTTCACCCATTGTACTTTTCACTTCTCTCCTCATTGATTTCTCTTCATTTATGTTTTTTAACCCAAATTTGTTATAAGTTTCTTAGATTAGAGTAGTTTAATTACTTGGGAGTATTTTCAAACATCTTTAATTCAAGATCTGTGAGATTCTTATATTCATCCTATTAATGCTTCTATTATCATTATTATCTTGTGTTTTAATGCTTATGGCTGTGATTATGCTGATTAAGGTTAATAAGTACAACTAATTAAGATCATTACATGATTTAGCGCTAGACTCGGGAATGAACCCATGAGTATTTTTTGAATTTTTTTATCGATTTGTTCAAAGGTCATATGCTAAGGTCATGTATGCTTTATTGTTACGTTCTTTAATTGAGTTACATTTATTTATGAGTTGGGTTGGTCTATGGATGATACAGTAGTTACACAGCGAGTAAGTCGATAATCTTATTAATCTTGTTGGGGTCATAGGGTAATCCATAAGGCCATGCCCGTTGTTTGTAGCAACTAGGCGGTCGATGCCCCTAGAGATAATAGTCGAGGTACTAATATTCTAGGTTGTACATAATTCACCTTTGAATGTGTACTTACAGTGGGTCCCAGTGAACCAGACTACATATTAGTTTAATTTACTACGTGTTAATGAGTTTATTAACCCTGGGAGTGAGGAGGGGAGAGTTTTAAGAGTGGGCAAAACCGGGTTGTGATAGACCCGTGAGAGTCATTGGTGAATCAACCTCTCTACATCGTGTAATAAAGTATAAGATATGTTTTATGTAATTATTTGAATAGAAATTGAGGATCAAATCCATGTATTAAACATGTGGCACAAATGGCCCCGAGAGTATTTATAGCTTAATTTTTATATTTACATGCTTTTAGTTAATTAGATTGTTACTCACACAAACCCCCCATTCCCCTTTGGTTACGAACATGCACATTTGGTGAAGCTTGTGTGCGCTACTATGTAAAACTATCTTTTAAACTCTTTTGTCTCTGAGGAAGACACTCGACTTACTACTATCTACTATTATAGTAGGTATGAGTAATTAGGGTAACAACTTAAATATTATCTTTGACTTTGAATGGACCCAAGTTTTCAATAATGCTCAGGTGCACGTCACTAAGGATGGCAGAAAATATTGAGAAGAAACTGGCTCAATGGGAAAATATTGAGAAGCTATTGCTGTCCTTGAATTGGAGGTAAGATACTGAGGCTTCATGTTGGAGTGGTGACAGTTGAATGGGCCTGGAAGGAGATGGATGAGAGGACACAATTGAAGGAGATGGCCGCACGAGTGACAATGCTAAACATAGGTGTAGTGAGAGTGGAGCGAATCCACAAAAGGACGAGGCATTCTTTCATCGTCCAAATAGGCAAAGCCGGGTTGGGGGAAACCATTTTCGGAGTGGCTGTGGATGGGCCTGTTTGATCGGTGGGAGGTACAACATAACACGAATGGTTGCAGGTGGTGGATTGATGTTGGTAAGAAAGTAATCCAATCTATATGTCTCTCGTGCATTGCGCCATAAGGAATAGTTGGAACAATAAAGGTAAATTGCAAAAGTCGAAAAGGAAAAGTTGAGATTTGAGGAATTGGAGCTAGCAGTAGCGCCAACAAGAGCATTGGTAGAACCAATTGCAGAGGAGGATATTGTTGGATCAGAGGTTGGGCTGATACCACGTAAGTTTTAGAAGAATATGAGAAAAGTTCTTACTTTTCATTGAGATGAGAACCGTATATGCACAAGTTACAACATAATAGTCAGTCCTGTAATAAAAGGGATTGCTAAGCATATGTGAAAACTAGGGGATATGATTGATTTAATTTCTAACTATATATGGAAATGGAGCTGTAAGCGAGAACTAGACTCGGACCGAAACACCGTATTCGTTCCAAAATTCAATTCGGACTCGAGAGATATTGACTCAAACCAAACTTGACACGATCGAAATCAACTCAAAACTCGATTATGATTCGGAAAGTATTGACCCGAATCTGAATTCAACACGGCCGAATTCAACGTGAAATCAAATTTGACCCAATAATATAGACCCCAACCCGACTTGCAAACGAATTTGAGATCAACCAAACACGTAAACAACATGAACCCGATTCAACATGAACCCAATACAAATCGATTAATCAGGTATATAAACCTACACGTAATCAACACAAAACCGATTCAACTTGAGAACCATGTAATCCAACTGATTTTGATCTTCGTATTTGACCGAATGCATAGTGATCCAAAATTCATTCGCCTCAATATATAATTGATACAAATTAAACGTAAATATTTTTATAGTTAAATAATGGAAAAGACTTGGGAAAAACCGTCTTTCCCTGTGCTTATGAAAAGATGGGGTTTAATTAGAATAATAAAAGGTAAAAGGTCTTAGTTGCAATATTAAAAATTTATTATCCGATGTGTAGTAGTTATAAAGTTTATAACCCAATTCATGCAACCCGGAAATTTTATTTTCACTTCTTCTATTTTGAACTTTAAACCTTGATCTTTGGAAATACCGTCTTTCAATAGACGGACCCTTAAATAATAACCAATTAGTAACTAGAATATATTTTATGCACAAACCCAAAAATATAACTGTGCATTATGCACATGTATATAAGAATGTATTATAATATTATCCAATATCAATCTTTGTTTTTACTTAATGTCTAGGGTCACTAGTAGAGTTTTGGTGTGATGTGTTAAATTACTTCTCTTATTTTCTTCTTAATTAAATAAATAAATATGAAAGAAATTTGCAGTATTCAACATTCGATCATATCGTTTATTATAGTCCATTTACACCAATCGATATATTTTTTCCTTCTAGTGTGGAAATGCTACTCTCTCTTCTACTTCTTCATAATGATCTGACAAGAAATACCTACTAGTGGATTCAATCACGAAAATTATAGTAAAAAAAAAACAATGTCCCTTAAAGAATAATGATGATAGAGATAGTGAACTAGTGTGGTGAAATGATCTAGTCAAGCTAATAATATATTGTGAGTGAAATTATAACTACGAGTTAGTTAAATTAGGTCATAATTAAATGTTTAATGTTAAATAGAAAATTAAATGTAAATTAGTATATATATTATTAAAAGTAACGCTTTGTTATGTAAATATATATATATATATATATTTCAAGTGTTGATTCTTGATTGTATAAATTAAAATAGAGTAGATCGAGCTTTTATAGAAAGTTAAATAATGGTTATTTAAATTGAATTAATTATAAAAGTCAACTAAAAGTTATTTAAATTGAGTTGACTTAATTATATTGATGTATAATTTAGTGCTTATAACTTATTAACAATGTAGTTATAAATAGTCAATTAGTATTTAATATGAAATCAGGTCAATTTTATTATGAGTCAAATTAATAAACTCGACATATTAGTGAGAATGAATTAGATTATTATTTATTGAAATTCTACAGACATGATTGTGTAAAGTCAACTCATAACAAATTTGAATACACAAGGTTAAGTTAAAAATGCACAAGTACTGTTAAGTTCATAAATCTCATCAATAATTATCTTAATAGTCAAATAAAGAGAGGTGTCTAATTAGAATTAGAATTTTAAATTAGTAATTATAGAGGTCGACTTATTGATTTCAGAAATCAATTTGCAAAGGATATGATAAAATATTTAATAAACTATAACTAAAAGTTACAGATTACCATGAAACAAAACTCGATAATAATGCAATTATAACAATAATATTATTGAATTATAACCTAAATCAACCCAAATTAATTTAAGTAGCATAAAAACCCGATCCAAAAATGAACCGAACCTAAATATATACTCGAATCCAATATGAAACATGGGGATCCAAAATGCCCAACTAGCCAAGCAAAGCATGAAACTGATGTCTTCCAAGAGCCTTTGTAAATAAATCCGCAGGTTGCTCAGTTGTGCGAATATGATGAGTAGCAATAGTACCTGACTGTACAAGATCACCAACAAAATGACAATCAACCTCAATATGCTTCGTACGTTCATGGAACACCGGGTTAGCCGCTATGTGTAGAGCAGACT
>JAULKJ010287027.1:0-12632 GCA_032355405.1 Rubia balearica | reverse complement strand
TCATCTCCGGGCTCATAGTTGTCATCCTTGGCACAAGCAGCATCAAGGAGCTTCTCGTATCGTTCAAGACACTGAGACGGTGTTCGACCCACCATCGGAGCAATAGTTCTCCACTGTGTTGGCATGAGTTTAGCGAGATGCAACAGCTTTTCATCCTCTTCTCTAGTCCACTCAGTCTGCAATAGAGCCAAAAAACAAGATTTCCTGCTGAATGAATATTAAACAAAGAAGAAAAGGCATGGCGGAAACACTGCAAACGCGAAAATGCAAAATCCAGCCTATTATAGCAACCTCACACTCAATAGAGAGCAAAAACTGAATAATCTTTACGAGATTCAGTAATCAAAAAACTCATATGACTTTATGACCTCTAATTTTTCAGAAAACCCATGCCACTCTCTTTATCAACTAGCTCAAAAGTAGGTATGAATGAACGAGCTAGTCTCAGGTGTATCTCAACACTTCAATAAATGATCATAAGAATAATGAACTGGAAAAAATCAACAAACACCGAACATCCAAGCAGCAAAGCATGACAAATCTTCCAAATCGAAGCTACAGTTGAGCACATTGCTGAAAATTTTCTAGAAAATTGTACGCTAAAATCATACCAAACAAACTAACTCTAGGACTAAACGTATTCTGCCCGTACCTCACAGCTCAAAAATAATTCTAGGGTTAAAAAAACCAAAAAATAAAGAAATGAAAGCGTACCTTCTTAATGGAAGGATCGAGCCACTCGTACCAGCGAGCTTTGCATTGCTTGGCGGATTTGCGAACGAGGAGGGAGGAGATACGAGCCCACTGATTCTTGCCGTACTTCATGACGGCGGCCTTGAGGATTTCATCCTCCGTGTTCTTCCACACCCCGCCCTTAATCATAATCCTCATCTTGCCTGATTTTCTTGTTCCTCCAACCAAAGATTAAGCTTCAGACTCTTCAATCAGACCTACAGGCGATGTTAATTGGTAGCCTCCTTCGTCGGGGAACAGAAGTTCGTGAGGGGGATTTTGGGGAGAGTGCCGTTTAATGGGCTGGGTTTTGGCTTTCGTTTTGGGCTATATATTCCGATGGCCGTGGGAAACATAATTTATACTCCCTCCGTTCAGATTAAACTATACACTTCACTATTTACCTTCCAATTTTGACCGCATATTTAACTAGATTTATAAGCAATAATATTATCGTATATAATATTGTTGGATTCATCATAACAAGTAGTTTCTCAAAAGTAACTTTTTGTTTACCACTATTATATGTAGTTAAATATATTAACGGTTACACAAGTTTCTTGATGAGCGTGAAAAAAATTTTGTGCAATTTAACCTGTGATGGAGGGAATACTTGTATTGGGTGTAAGTGTAGTACTGTATTAGGTATGGGAAAAAACAGTTTATAAATTGGGTGTATTTAAATGGTAAGTTATATAGGATACGTATTGTATTTTAAAAATATAGGTGATCATGTCTAATTTTGACCACGTATTCTTTTCTCTAAATCAATCATTTACAAATGTTAGGAAAAAAGAAAAGGACTCACCAGCAATTATAATAAGCGGAATTGACATTCAATTGCAATAACTAACATATTGCGAGAATATTTAAATTATATGTGAACCAGATTAATCGTTTGTACTATTACATATTAGAAATCCAATAAAAACTATAACATCGCTCTCGAGGATATTGATTTTGTTTCCATAAAAATCATGACAATTTAACATAGAGGAGCATATCACACATCAATATCATTATTCCAAACATTGACCAAATATTTGATTGGATATATAAACAACAGTGTTATTGTATGTAATATTGTTAGATTCAATTTCACAATTATATTTTAAATATTAACTTTTTGTGTATTGCTATTATACGTATTCAAATATATTAAAAGTCAAATAGGTTTCTTGACTTTAAAATATTTTTTGCAATTTAATTTAGAACGGAGTAGCACGTAGGGGTGTTCGTCCGTCCAAAACCACACCGAATTTTGGACCGAATTTTAGTAAAGTTTATTCTCTTGCAATAAAATTTTGATGTTGAAATTTTTTAGGGATAACCCTAATTTTTATCTAAAAGTGCCAGTATAACCCTGCAATCTCTAAAAGTGCCAATCTAACCCAAACTTTTGAAAAATTTGTGTCGATATAGCCAAACTTCCTAATTCCGACGTTAAACCATGAAATTCCGGCAATGACAAAAAAGTGGAATGATGAAAATACCCTTTACTAAGAAGCATAAAAATTGATACCTATAATACCCTTGATTTTATCCTTCTCACCGTCATTGCTCCGCCGCCGCCACCCTGCCAGAAACCTCTGCCGACGGAAACTTCACTAGCACCACCAAGCCACCCCCTCTATTGGCTTGTTACTACCACTTGCACCTCCGCCACCACCCCGCCGGAAACCTCCGCTGACGGAAACTTCAACAGCACCGCTAAGCCACCCCACAGCCACACCACCTCAAAACATTTGTCGCTGGCACATCCGCCACTACCCCGCCGGAAACCCCACACTGACGAAAACTTCACCAGCACCACCCGCCACTATCTCGCCACCACCCCCACCCTCCTTCTCCTCAAAACCCTAGTCGCCCGCCACCACCCCACAACAACCTTCACCTTAAAACTCTAGAAGATTCCGCCACCAACCCACAGCCACCTTCTCCTTACAACCCTAGACAATTCCTCCACCACCCCAAAGTCACCCTTTGGCCACCTTCTCCTTGAAACCCTAGACGATTCTGCCACCACCTCCTCCTCGAAACCTTAGACAATTCCGCCACCACCCTACGCCCACCTCCACCTCAAAACCCTAGATGATTACTCAGAAACGGAAGAAAGGAAGAAAGGAAAATTGGCCGAATCTGGAGCGAATCGAGGAAGAAAGGAAACGGAGGAAGAAAAAATGGAAGAATGGAGGAGGAAATGGAGGAAGTGGAAGCGGGCGAAGATAGGGGGAAAATGAGGGCTGATACTATGTCTTTTGCATTTTTTTTATTTTTTTCCTTTTTAAATATAAAATTGTATCTTCCACAAAATTCAGCCATCAGGAAATTGACTAAAAAGTCAGCGAAGTCAAAAGTTAGATTGACACTTTTTTAGATTGCAGGGTTATATTAGCACTCTCACCCTAAAGTCAAGGTCATTTTAGCACTTAACCCAAAATTTTAATTACATTTTTTGTCTTTAAAAGATACTCCCTTTGTTCCGCGAGCATTGACATATTTATTTTTTCATGTTGTTCAATGATCATATTTGACCGTCAATATCTCTATATACATACAACAATTTAACATAAAAATTGGTATTTAGAAAATATCCATTAAAATGAATCTAAAAATATCTCACATGATATATTTATTATAAACATATTAATTTTATATTTAGGGTCAAAATTACCAAGTTTGACTTTGACTTGGAAAAAATAAATATGTCAATACTTGCGGGACAGAGAGAGCAGTAAATTAGAAGTTATTCGAAAAAATTTAACTCCAAATATGGAAGAATACTATCCCATGGGAAATAAATCTAAACTAGTATATAAATTTAAAGAGAAAATCTCAGGAAACGCGGTATTTTCATAAGTTTATGAAAAGTGCACGGTGGCTTTTAATTTAAATATTGTAATTTTTTATAAAATTTAAACATTGTATTTTAAAAGTTAAAACAAGTAATAATATGTATTTGAAGGCAAAATCTTGGGAAAGAACGTCTTTCCATAGGCTTATGGATATACGAGATTTAATTAAAATAATAAAAGGTAAAAGATTGTAGTTGCAATATTAAAATTTTATTATGCAACTTGTAGTAGTTATAAAGTTTATAACCTGATTCATGCAACCCAAAAAATTTATCTTTATTTCTTCTAATTAACACTTTAAACATTGGTCTTTCCATGGCTTATGGAAAGACTGTCTTTCAAGAGATGGACTCGTCTTTGAATGTGAAAATATCAAAAAAATATAATATATAAAAATATTTTCTAAATTTCTAAATTTAGTATGTAATTTAACAAATGCAATGTATAAGGTAAAAATAATTGGTTTGTCCATAGGTTTATGAACAGTACCGCCTGTCAAGAAACCCACTCAAATTTAAATTATAAATACTTTTAAAAATATATATAAGAATTAGTTATCGGTCCATCCAGTCCAGCTCGGAAAAATCCTATCTTGAACCAGACCGGAACTCATAATCTTAAAAATCTTGTACCAAAAATTGAACCAAAATTCTATATATTTAATTCTAGTCTTTATATTGTAATTCGATTTGATCCATTTTTACCAATTCGGCCTGATTCATGAACATCCCTAGCATCTAAGTTCATCGGATTAGTCCCTCTATGGTTTTGACGAGATTGAAGAAGTATGATTGTGTCTAATGAAGTATGATTGTGTCTAATGAAGATGTGTGTTGTAAAGTCAATTCATTTTAAAATAGAAAAGATCAGTTTCTACATTTTCTTCAAATATCCATTTGGCTTATCAAAAAAGTATTTTTTAAAAAATAATTTATCAAACACAAAAGATGTTGAACATATTGACGATGAGGCTCTTGCAAATGCCAAATATGGTATTTTTTGGAGTCCATTTAGTCATATTATTATGAGTCCGTCTCTTGAAAGACGGTTTTTCCATAAGTCATGGAAAGACCAAGGTTTAAAGTATAAATTAGAAGAAATAAATATAAAATTTTTGGGTTGTATGAATCGGATAATTAATTTTATAACCATTATATGTTGCATAATAAAATTTTAATATTGCAACTAAGACCTTTTGCCTTTTATTATTCTATTAAACTTTGTCTTTCCATAAACTTATGGAAAGACGGTCTTTCCCAAGACTTTGCCTATTATTATTCCCAAGTACAATATAATAAAAATTCGTTGTTTTGTTTGGTGGCGATTTGGTATTTTGGTGTACATATGTTGTCAATCAGCAGGGTATGAAAGTCATTTTAACTAATTTAAACTCAAATAGACTAAAAATAACAAACCAACATTATTATATATTATTAGTTTTATTTCTTTATTCTCAAGCACAATATAAAAAAATATTTGTTTTCTGTGGTGGGGGTGGTTTGATGTTTTGGTATAGATATGTTGTCAACTGGGATATTAAAGCCATTTTGACTAACTTAAATCCAAGTTGTCTAAAAATAATAGACCAATGTTATTATATATTACCTATTTCATTTATTTATTACATATAATCAATCATAACTTGTTAAAATAATAATCATTAAAAAATATTTAAAACCATAAATATCTCACTGTACTATATCTATATATCACTGAAGAAAATCGAGAAAAGCACATAAAGGTTCAATTTTTTTATATAATGATAGGCAGTTTTAATATATATATATGTGTGTGTGTGCGCGCGCGCGCGTGTTTATATATATATGTGTGTGTATCACAAAATCTTGTTTAACCAACTAATTGTTAGATGAGAACAATTTATAATTAGTGAAACTAATAAGGTCATTAGTTTTATTTATTGTAATGAGATACATATAATTATAACAGGAATTTCAACATATAAATCATTATTTTTAAAATAATTTGAATGAAACATGGTAAAATAATCATTACTTATTGTATTCAATATTTAATTATTTCTAACTAAATTAATTATTTACTTCATAACTCATATACTCCTTAGATGACTAAATCATAATATTTTAAATACATTTTTTTGTTTTCAATCTAAATGTAAGGCACAAATGTACATAAAAATTAATTGTAATTTTTTAATTAATATTATACACCACTAATAATCTTACTTTTATCTGCTGGTACACCCACGAGTGTACCCCAGCAGTTGGGACGTTGGTTTAATTGGTCCAGTGTTCGAGTCTCGGCAGCGGCAGTGTGGGGATGGCCTGCTAGGCAGGGGTCCCTTGTGCGCACCGAGTACGGACGACCAACGGGTCCTGGCGCTGGACTACCGTGACTTTACCTCCTCATCAATGTCTATGGTGTCGGACGGATGGGGCGTTGAGCGCATCGCCTTTTGGTCCAACTTTTATCTGCTGGTGGTAACGTAGTTGCATAATTTATATTGCAGAGTTAGATTTATTCTGCACCTAAATAATAGGAAAGTTAATTGATTTATACTGTTTAAAAATATAAACTCTGTAATTAACGAAGACAGCAACTCCAGCGTACCACATACAAATTGCCATATGACAAAATTATGATGGCTAAGAAAGGTGAAAGTTTTGGCTCTTTTAAGGTACCATCAGAGCGCTTCTTCTTTTTGTTTAAACTCTTTATGACCGATCCTTGTGTTCGTGCTTGTAAACTACAGCATTTATTGCTTAAACAAATTTTTTAGGCATTAACTCAAGTAGCCAACATGTTACATAGTAAACAAGATACAAAATTTAAAACCCAACTACGATGGCAATTGAACCAAGCACTCCCAACTCCGCAACTCTGCCGCTTCCTATCTGTAAAACGACGCCAAAATAAATAAACCGACTGCTGTTGATATAGTGACAAGCATTTCCTGCACATGGTAAACGATTCCACCAGTCAGAATTGCCGAGATGCATATAGCAACCAATATAGTTTGCAAGCCCCCTGAAGCTGCATTTCAGTAGTTCAAGATTTGCCGACCAAATTAATGTAGTGTTTAGCAGTATACATATGACAACCTCGAGGAACATATGATCAACCATTCAACCAATCAGTCGGAGTATCACTTCAGGAACACTAGTCATGCATAAGTTTTAGTTCACTATGCATAAATTTAATGCAAAATTGAACAGTGCCGAATATTATACTGCGTGTTTCAGGTACTATTAGTAACTTTGATGCATTAATTATTATTTTTCACCTTCACAGTAAAATATCAAAGATTACACCACCTGATTGTAGTACAAGAAACGAGGAATATAGCCAGCTGTACTCTCCATAAGATTCAGGATGACGGTATAACCCTGCAATAGAACAATGTGCATTGTGAGATGGCATTTAAATGTACTGTCACAGATTACCCCATGCAAAAATGCTAAAGAAATAAAAAGGTTGTACAGGAATGAGGAAGCTACTTTTAGGTTTGACATAAAAGTTCAAAAGCCGAGCCACGTACCACTGAAGCTACTGTCATACAGCCAAAAACCAGAGCAAGAGATCTTAGCAACCTCTTTCCCATCCTCAACGTTTTGCTTTCATCTTCACCGTATTCCTAATGTCAATCAATAACAACATAAACACTCGATGTGATTAAGGAAAAGAAGTTCAGCAAGTCCGTGGCATAAAGTATGGTGAGTCTGCCCAATAGTCCTAAAACAAGAGAAGTTTCCGGACAAAATTACAAAATACTGAAAATAATCCTGAGGTAAGCAACACTTACATTTAAGGTTGGAGTTGCAACTGATTCAAATGATTTCAATTTCTCAAATATTCTGTAAACAAAGGCGAAGCCCAGAAATTGTATAGGTTTCCATTCAGCACTACGCGTGACAAAAATCCAAGCTGCCTGCAGTTGAACGAGGGAAAGTTAAATCGCTACTATTAAAAAAAAAAAATCTCTACATGGCTCTTAGGATTTCATCCATCTTCATTAATGTACCGTCCTTACTAAAGGTTGGCCCACTCCCTAGTCCAATAAAACACGCATGTGTGAGTGTGTGTGTCTGTGTGTGTAACACAGTACTTTCATATGCTACACGAGACGATCAAGGGGAAACACTCTCTTTACATATGTGGCAGGTATATACATCCAGTATATGTGAGATTCACAGTCAATTGAACACTTCACGTGCAACAAGCATAATGAGAAATTACTTTCAACTTACAAAAAGGGTCGAGATTGCCATGTTGATCTTTATATCCTTGTCTTCAGATTTGGCAAACCTGAGAGTCACAAATGTACACAGTTTAAAAACAAATTAGATACTCTTTTTGCTAATTGAAGAAACCAACTACCAGTTGATAGATGGTTGTGGACCAGAGAGAAATAAAAATCAAATATGATATTTAGCTGACATCAGATATTACTAAAGGTAAGTAAATATCACATATTCATATCCTTATCATGAGTTATGACAACCTAACATTGACATTTTGCATACAGAAACTGGAAATCTCAGGCAAAAGGATTGTTAAGCAATGAAACTTTGCCAGTCTGCCAGGCTTAAAACACAACTGGCCGACGTAGCTGAATCAGGCAGAGGCACATTTTGTCCCACACGGGCAAAAAAGAATGCAAAAATTTCCCTAGTCAAAAGGAAGTACAGCAAAACATGTCGGAAGGAAAAATCATAGAGATATACATTGCAAAGGCTATACATAAGTGCTGGGAAATATAGATATATACGGTATGAAAATAAAAATCACAGACAAAGCGAGAGAAATACAAATTAGATCGGATGAATCAAGTCAAGGATAAAATGACGTATTTCTAGAGGAGCGAAAATTCTACAGTAGGCTGTGTCAGAAGAAGATGTGACGTATAGAGCACGGTCCGTGAACCAAGTATTAAATGCTTCAGAGAAACTTCTTTGAATAGGAACTCGGTTCAAGCAAGAGGACCACGGATAACCGAAGGACCCATGACGACATAGGAATTAGAGCCCCCAAAGTGAGGAGGAGTGAAACTTACAGTCTAGAGGGTCCAGGTGTGAGGGCGAGTTCTTGAAGTCAGGGCGGCAGAAGTCTTGGTAGCAGAGATTACAAGGGGTAGGGTGATCAGAGTTGAGGGAGGGGTTTCAGGGACAACCTCCGAGCCACTTTCACCCTCCTTTTTAACCTAAGTGAGGTGACTGTTGTAAAGTAGCTTATTAGTATCTTCAGGGATAGGTTCTTTAGGTTTCGAGGTTTCAGAGATGGCAATGGCGTGATCAGGGCGGTTCACCTCCCCATCAATATCGTCAGTGTGCAAGTTAGCATGACTACACAGAGTAGCATGATGCGACAGACGTGAAAGATCACCAATTAGGATAACCACCGACATAAATGAAAAAGGCACCCAAAAGAGGATTAGCAAGGTAAACCCATCAAAAATAAATAATAAGAATCAAATGTAACAAACAGGCAAAGTAAGTCATGTACACAGTAGGTCACAATGGCCACCTAAAGGGGTAATACAGAAGTGCAAATGAGGAAGGCTTATAGCACGAAGGACAAAATCACGAAGCACTAAATAAGATTTCACTCTCCGAAAAGAAAAAAATAAAATTGCCTGAGTGGGGCCATCTCCCCACTACCAGGACATAAACCCAGTGTCTTGGTGGGGCTAGCCAAGAAAGCACCCGTATAGGCCTCCTTGCACAGAACTAACTCCCTATCCATGAAAGAAATTCCTCTTCCACTCAACCAGAGTGGGAATATGGGTTATCAGTTTGGGGGCACCCTACCAGAATTTTAAATGAATCTAACTCGGAGGATTGGCAGCTAGGTGGCAGAAAATCCTAAACAGGGGAATCGTGGGAATGAAAACCCTCCCCAAGAAAAGAACTCAAATCCTAGGAGAATTCATACGAAGTTAGGGGAGTCGGTGAGGCTATGTTGGTAATAATCCATGATAGACTTAAAAAACATGGACAATGGAACATGATGACCCCCACACATTTTGGTTTCTATATAAATAGCAATCATGTGGGAGGGAATTATCAAGACAGTCTCTTCAGACCAAGGGACGATTATACAGTTGTTTAAATCCCTAAATTCTACACCATCACCGGAAAATATAATCTCGCAAAATCAGTGGATATAGTCAATCTCCCAGGTCATAACATCGTATAATGAGCAATTCTTGGGAGCTGGTGGTGAAAACCATAGGTAAAGAGTGAAAAGAACGAAGAAAAGAAAAGAAGGTACCTAGTGAATAGAAGGACAGAACGTAGAGATTGAAAATATAGAGACGAATGAAGAGGAATAGACTGAAGGAAGAAATGGAAAAAGAGTGAGAATGAGGTTTAAATACAGGGGAATGTCAGGAGCCACAAGAAGCACCTCTGAAGTGGTGATTAATAGTTTCCTAAAAAAGAATAACTTTTAAGGTGATCTACATGCAAGAGACGAGAATGATATATGTGGCAGTAATTATGATAGGAAATGCAACTCTTCGGAACGCGATCTCACCTTTTTGGAGGCTTGCAAATTTTCTAAAATAACATTGATATGTTTTTCCCTCACAAAATACAAAAAGACAAATTCGGACTACATGAAGAGGCTGGCATACCAACCACTTTGATGAATCAGCCTAACAGCCTTCATCCAGAAAGGAGGTTACCAATACCCAGAAAGGAGATCCAATATAATTTGATCATTGGAGCAGGTACAATTGAAGGCTTGCCTGCCCGACCTTCTCTTGATTTCTTGTAGGTCTTGGTATGGGCTTAGGATATAAATTTTGGCATTATTACCTTGAAAATTAGCCTAATTTTCCATTCCAGACAGAGAAAAATAGGAAACGGATTTCTACGACTTCAGTAGATGGAACAATTGGAAATTAATGGCACTGAGCGGCCCAGAGATACAATAGATCAGGATATATCTCATGATTATTTTTCAGGTGATATTATCACCTAGTGGTTCTCTAATTCTCAAATCTCCCGGGAGAAAAAAAAAGAGACAAAGATAAGGCAAAAAAACTAACCATTTCGCTCAGTTTAATAAGATGATGTTAAGAACTTCATCATAAAGCCATAAATCCTCTGAAATGTGAATGTTGTGAATCATAAATTGAATTTCCTAGTTTGGAATGTTAGAGGGGTGGAAACTTATATCATTAGATTAGATATCCTAATTAGAGATAAAATTAACTAAACCTACTGTGCCTCATAGATCCCGTGCACTTGAAAAATACATGAAAGAACTAAAATTGAGTAACCTGAACCTAAATATTCTTTGTCCAAACCTAAATATTACTATTGAAGTGGTGTTTATCATTAGACTGAGAACTAGACAAGGTCGGAAAATATTATGGTATGACCTTAATCAGATTCCTAATGTTGATATCTCTTTTATTGATGATTTTAATGTCATTACCTCTGTCACAGAATATAAAAGGACTTTCCTCTCCCGACCTAGGCAGTAATAAAGAATTTAGAGACTTCAGTAATAAAGGACTGCAAAAAATTAACACAACAGGAAACCTCCATATATACTTAGACTTACCCAAGGCTCATATATCCTACATCTGAAAGGTTAGATAGAGGTCTCTAATTTGTACCTTGGAACTCTAAGTACCCTCATCTTCCATTCAGGTTTTGAACAGATAAATCATCAAACCATTGCCCCCTATTCTTACAAATTGGAACAATCCCATTAGTGCCTAGTCATTTAGATACATAAATGCATGGGACTCTAGGCTAGAGTTTATAAAATCTAATTGTAGCATTCCCATTGAACAAACGGGAATGTTAGGGCCGTATCTAAAATTAAACACATTGAAAATCTCTTAAAATTTCAAATAAAAAATTATTTGAAAACATTGACTCCAATGTTAGCAAGGCAGAGGAAAATCCCAGACTGGAAGAAATTGTATATGATAGAACTCAATCTCATGAAGAGTTATCCAAGCTAAACAGAAATAGAGCTATACTAATTCAGAAAATAGGGGGGGAATACTGAAGCACAAGGCTAGATAATTATAATTGATGAAAGAAGGTGATGCAACACCAAATTTTCCATAAAACTATTAATGAAAAAAATAGAGGACTACAGATCTCTAGGATTAGGAACAAACCAGGATTTTGGCTAGATAATTATGAGGTCATTGGACAAGAGGCACTTTCTCATTATAAGGATCTTCTAACTGACTCACATCATGTTCTTATGGCTTATATATACCTCAATCAAAGTCTTCAGATTATTACTGAAGAAGATAACTCTCAACATCTGAAACTTGTAGGTAGCACTAGGCTTAAAGTCATTGTTATGAACCTTAATAAATTGACTAGTCCCAAGCTAAATAGTTTCTCAAGTAAGTTTTTCATTAGATCATGTTATATAATCCAATATAATTTAATTTCAGCTGCTAATTATTTTTAATCATCAAACATTCCTAGAGGCATAACAAGTACATGGATAGCCTTAATCTCTAAAAAAACTCCTTCCTTTCATGACTATAGATCAATCACCCTTTTTGATGTTGCTAGTAAAATATTCTTCAAGATCTTAATAGGAATATTAAAACCACCAATGGATAAACCAATCTCTCCTAACCAAACCGCCTTTATGAAGAATAGAGATAACTCAAACATCCTATATCTTCAAGGGTAAAACCGGGGCCATAACAACCTTGCCTCCTGATGAAGGTACCTATAACTCCCTAGGAGGCCATCATCATGCCTCTCAAAAATAGTATTTATATGTCCTAATTGCGGATAACTACTAGAAGTTAGATATTAGCAAGTTGGGGTTGTCCACGAGGAAAAAAGGGTTTTATCAAATGTTAAACGTAGTTAAAAAACACAGGAAGAAGTCACTCTAAATGTGTGATAACAAAGTGGGGAGTTTTAGTTTTTCAAAACACTACACTTAATTTAAACTAATGAATTAACAAAAAATCATAGAGGAAAATGCAAATACGATCACACTAGTGCAAAAGATGGAATAAAGATTAACGAGTTTTGACACAATTGGTTTACATTTCAAGTTATCCTTTGA
>JAULKJ010287017.1:0-12636 GCA_032355405.1 Rubia balearica | reverse complement strand
CTCAATAGCAAAAACCAACAAAAACATAAACAACACTAACTACTCAACTTACATGCTATGAAAGTTAACTAAAAGATATTTAAACTAACATCCAAGGAAACGGTGAAAAAAATTTGACCCACCCCTCTCGGCATTACTAAATCAATAACCGAACAATGGGAGATCCGCCAACTAAAAACCGAGAGGAGGCTCGAGTATTAAGGGTCAGAGATAAAATTTATAATGTTTCTCTCATTATTACTACTTCACTACAAATATTTTTAGATAGTGGTAAGTACCAGGGTTTTCCACGAAAATGTCAGGAATATAATAATCAACTACGCACAACCGCGATCGGGTCATCAATCTGACCACGTGTTAAGAACAATAAGTGTTAGTAAAATAAGCATTGGAGGGATTTTTATAACTAAAAACTACTAGCATGTAAATGGTCACAAGAATAAACTATATAAACTAGCACTTGGGAATATTTGCTTAACATGATTAATGTCATTTTGATCATCGATTTCATCACATACAACTTTAAAACTATTCTAATATTTATAACACATGGTGTGGTCGATGGTCAACATTTTTCCATACCTGTCACATAGAGTGCACACATATTCTTCCATTAGCACCGCCTCCGTAATTATGGGAGTGCAACGACGACCCTTCCTGCCGTGCAGATCTGAATCTTCCCCGTGATATTATGTCCTAGGAACTACACCATGAACGATTCTCCCTAGGCCTAAAAAGGAAAAGGGGGTGAAACACCTTATCGATGGCTCTAGGGTTGCATAGATAACCCTAGTTTTCTACTCTATCTATCTCTACCAACTACTCTTAGAAGAAACTCGGGCTTTCTAATGCATAGTTGATCAGAATGTTAACAATGGCAACCTACGGGCACACACTCATGTGGATCCGGACCCATCATCACCCCAAGTGCATCTAGGTTTCCCTTCCTATGGGGTATCAACATTGCAGCAACATGAAAGTAGACTTTGGTGTGTGCTAACTAAGTGTGACAATCATGCAATTCACAAGAACATTAAGTACAAGCCAACATAATATCACAAATCATAGAGAAATAGGTAGATCTAAGAAATCTCACAAAATAGACATTATAATCCCCAAGTTAATTACGTACTCCATAAGCATTGAACCAAAATATCGCATTGGATTCAACACTTTTGGGAAAAAGAAAAATAATCTATAGAGAAGGAAATAATTTTATCCATCTAACCTATTATTAAAGATGAAAAGTGAGCATAAACTTAAACCCAAGTAGACAATGGTCTACATATATATAGTAGAAGGGAATTGGGCCTTAAAAAGGGCCCAAAAATAGGAAACAATCACTAGCAGCCACAAACGGCACGTGGGGTGGCATCTGGAAAGGTCCGTGTTAGCCGAGGCCCCTTCATGGTAGCGCGTGCCTTTAGTCGTGGCATGGCCCGTGGCCTCGTTCTGGTATGGGTTGTCAGTCATGGTACGAACTTTATGCCTCGTGCTTGCACAGTCTATGTCAACCGGAAGGGGCTGTCTGCCGAAACTTTATACTTGATCTTCTGAGCGCGTGGGAGGTCATCGTCATACCTTTCAAAGTTAAAATTTATAAGCCCTAACTGCTTACTAAATAAATTAAGTAGACAATGGAAAATCATGGTCGTCCATGAAGAAGAGAGATTTTCCTAAGGGTTCATGGATATAGCCTAGATATAGATATATACAAATAAAAGCAAGTAAAGAGGGGGGTTTTGGTTGGTTTTTCCTAAATTATGATTTTAAAGATAAGAAAACTAACAAAGTCAAGTAACTATGCTAATCATGCAACAAACTAAGAAAAAGGGGTAAACACTACAAATGACAAAGCCTTAGGGGCAATTTATTCCCACTTCCAAACATCTTATATATCATAGAACCATTCACTCAACCTATCACATTCATTACCTATGGGGAATGCTATCACTTCCATTTTGAAGATCAACATTCATTTCTTCTTAATAGTAAATCACAAAGTCATTCAACGACCATTTGCAAACCTCATTGACAATTACTTTAGACGTTCAACGACCACAGAGATATTTCATCGATGGTATTATACACAAAGAACCATACATTTGATAACAACTGCAAGCATTCTACCAAATGCCTAGACATTTAACCAAACAAAGCTTTCATTTACAATAAACCTATGACAAACAACATTCAAGGTTCAACCTTTCATTGCTACCTTAGTAAAAATATGATAACAAACCACATTAACATACTCATCTACCAAGATTAACATCATTTACCCAACAAGAAGTTCTAATTTCATGTTCTTGGATTTTCATGTCAGAGAGCCAAGAATTGTGAACATCTCTAACCTCCTAACACTTAATCATACAAAAATTTCATATTCTCAAACAACCCATAGCATAAATGAATAAAATATTCACATTAACAACACAATAAATGCTAAATAACAAATGCTTCAAGGAACAGTGAAATAGAGGTTCTTACTACATTTGTTTGGAAGCTTCAATCAATTGCTCCCAAGTACAAAACTAGCCAAGATAATCAAAACCCATAACATAGAACAAAAATATACAAAGAAACAAGAAGAAATTGAAGAAAAACTAAAAAAAAAAGGGTTTTGGAGCCCCCAAGTCGGGCCAAGAAAGCTAAGGAATGAGTGGATGAAGTGCTAAATATAGTACAAGAAAAAAGGGAGTAAAAAGTAAGTTGCAGGGTGATTTTCATGACCCGTGATGCCTTTCTCGTGACTCGTGACACTACAGTGTCAAAAAATCAGCTTCCAGTAAATTCTTGTTCGCGAGTCGTAACCCAAATTAGTGAGTCGCGACACAAATCAGTCCAGTATTGTTTTGCTTCAACCGAGTGAGCCGTTGATTCATTTGGGTTGTTCTTGTAGTCATTTTTATGCTACTCGAGAAGAAAAATCCAATGGTACCACCCTTTTAGTATGTTTCTTCTTGTATTGTTCTCATAAATCTTCTTAAAACTTAGATCATTCTTCACCCTCTACTTTTCTCTCCTTCTTCACTTTATCTTCTACCACTTTGTAAGTGGCCTTCCTTCTTCTACCATTCTTGTGAATTTCCTTCTTCAATATTCTACCATCTATGTGAATGGCCTTCTACATGATAGTCTCCAAATAAGCCCACAAAACATATATGAATCTGCCAAATCGTAAAGGTAGAACACGTTTGACACCACATGCTTACAAACTAGGAATATGAGGGAAAATAACCACAAAAGGTGATTATAAACCTTTTTTTGTAAAACACCTAATAATATGACTAACCACAAATAAAATAAGCTAAAAGGGATATTAATCGTTCTAAGAAAACATCAAAATCCCGTCTCATCAGTGCGCATCCCATGTTGTTTGGAATGGCCCATTGGCTGGAACCTTGTTTTACTCCATAAAATGGCACAATCCATGTCGTTCTTCACACCCAGTAGGGTGGTCTTGGCATTAGTGACTTGAAACAATGCGGAACATGTGAGACGAAATGGTCCGCACCCATACTTAGCCTTATGTTAGAGTGGAATGAATACATGGGGCAAGGGAAGCCGGGATTGACACGGTCCAATCTGGAAGCCTCTGTCAAGACCCATTTTCTTGGTAGGGTCCATTCTGAATGTTGGCATAGGATGTCTTGGCCCCCTTTGTGCCGGTTGGGATGGCCTCGTACTGGCCCTCGTGCTGGGTTTGGCTGGTCCGACCGGCTGACTTGTTTTCTCTGCTACCAAAGAACCACTGCTTCAATTTGAGAATTCTTGTAGTTAATTTTATATCGCTTGAGAAGAAAAATACAATAGTGTAAACCTTGAGGGCTAATTTTTCTCGGATCGTTCCTGGAACTCTATGCAATCTTGGACAACACTTCCTCAGCTTCTTCCTTGGCCTTCTTGAAATTTGAATCCATCTTTTTCGGGCTCAATTCCATCTACTACTATGCTTTGGAGTCCTTGGCCTTCAATCTACTACCATCCTTTCAAATGGCCTTCGATAAATTCTACCATCCTTGCGAATTCCTTCAAATATCTTCTACCACCCTCGTGGATGGCCTTCTACAAAAAAATGATAAAAATTACTCACGACCAATCTACTAATGAGATAAAAAAGGAAGATCTCGGTGCCCGTGAATAAAAAAATTATTAGCTTCAATGAAGTCTATAAAACTCGAGATTTAGACAGGAAAACCAAAAATGGTCATCTAAACCCATTGTCGTGTAAACCTAAATAAATTAGCAATCAATCAAACAAAATATGATAATAAATGTGTCAAATGTATCAGCTAATGCATGCATAAAGGTGCACATCAATTGCGGATGCTAGCAAGATGGGTGTTGGGATGGAATTGAGAGGTCATGTTTCGGTGGCTCAAAACAAGGAGGCCAACGACTGCTCTGTCTCTCCATCCCCCAGAGTAGTCTATCTGGGAAGATATACTGCACCTATGTGAACTCCTAGAAACGTGCCCTGGAGAATGGTAATACTCACCCTGGATATCAATTGACCCCGTGAAAGGTGGCGGTACAAACGGCTACTGAACTGAGGGAGGTGCTATAAAATGAGAAACCACAAGAGAAGCTAAATGAGCTAGTGGTCTATGGGGTTTGGGTATGTTGGCTTAGAATGAACCTGATCCTCATCCATCGAAACTATGTTGTTCCCATCTATCTTCTCATCATTCTACTCAACATATGGGCCTCTAACGACTGCTCATGCACCCTGATCCGGGAGTAAAAGGAGATCCTGAAGTGTGAACGTCTTTTTGAGTCTGGTTATTGTAGACTGGGGCAGTCTCATAAAATTAGTACTTTTGTAGCTCTAGTAGATCCGCCCAGCCTCCAACTGTAACATCATTGCCTATACCAAAGCTCCAATGGTGAGGGTGTATGGGGTATTCGGGTTCTGCCCCATACCCTCTTCCATAGAGAGGCTGAAATGAGCAGCCAGGAGTGATATCATACCCTCAACGCCTATCTTGTCATCCTTCCTCGTGGAAATCTCATAACATTGGGAGATGAAGTACTCCACAAGACCAGGGCAGACCCGCCCCGTGCAAATCAACTATAAAATCTTGCAGTCCCACTAGTCGAAGTGGTGGCCTCTCAATAGTACATCACTACTATAATTAACAGTCTCGCTATATACCTCAGCGCCGGGTGCACTATATCAGTATTCCTACTTTCCTTCGTCCACGACCATCTAGTAAAGTGGGCCAGAATGTACTAACATCAAAACCTGAACAATCCTCGGTGTGACCATCCACCCAAGTTATATACTTCCACCCGAAGCATGTGGCAATCTCCTGAAAAGTCATGGAATGGGCCCCCGGGTGAAATCTCACCACCTTGTTTCCTTCTCTATTAGCCTCCATTTTGACGGTAGCAAAGAACTCCTATGTGGATCTAGTTTACGTGGGGGCCGTTCAAGAGGACCTTGACTGGTTTGTGGAGGTTATGGTCTTTAAGGACCTGCTCATCCACAAACCTAGTCTCCCGGATGGGGTGCCCCACAAGATGCCTCAACCATTCTTAGTGGTCTGGACGGAGTCCCTTCAGTCCCATGAAAAGTACACTAGGGCCACCTCTCTGTCTTGGCGGCATTGTATCAGTAGGAACAAGCACATAGAAAATGACAATATACTAACATCTCACACACAGTCTCAAAAAACTACCCACAGTAAAAATATTTCCAAAGGAACTATGCAATTCTCAAAAATCACAAACAAGTCCCTTAACAAAGTCCTCAATATGCAATTATTCAAAAACTAAAAAAATCCAATACCAAGGGAGGTTTTGCCAATTAACTAGATGGAAATTGATAACAAAATTTGAAAATATTAGGCATGTGGAGTGTGCGCCTACACTCGGACAAAGGAATCTTCATGTTCTAAGAGAAAAACTTGAAGAATGAACAAACTCCTTTTCTTATAATTGGGCAAATTTTTTAGTTTTCCTAGAGGAAATTTGTAGTGAGCTTTGTGCAGATTTGGAAGGGGAAAATTTTGTGAAATTCGGTTGAGAAACAAGGGAGATATAAATATTAAGGCTTAAAGGGGGTTAGGGTTAAGCTACTAGGTTCGGGTATTGAGAAGAAAAAGAAGTGAGGAGGAACGCGGGTTATTTACATGGATGCCCATTCTGCTTGGTTGGCCATTCCGGGTGGCACGAGCGGCATTCATATGGCATGGCTCATGCCATATGAATACCTCATGTCATTCTTATGGCACGAGGGTTGACACAGCCCGTGCCAAGTCTAGTTCCTTCAAATTCGTCGCAAAATTTCCTGCACCCAAAAACACGAAAACTAAGTATAGTACTATTTCAACAAAAAAATTCATAACTAAAAATCTCTAAAAAAAATCACCAATTTGACATAAACTTTCGAAAATTTAAAATACAAGTTTTCAAAACTTACTAAAACCTTCTAAAAGTACCATTTCTTTATTATTGTCCTCACGACTTATTATTCATACATTTCAAAAGCTCAGAAAAATGGATCGGTGGGTCACTGGAATCACCATCTGTGACTCCACCCACAACCACATCCATAGAGACGGGTATCCATATCACATTAGGCTAACCTCTTACCTTAGGCGATACATACCAATCACATTCTTATTTCAAAATGATTGACAATTTTTTGTTGATTTTGGGAGTAAGGAGAGGTTTAGAAGGTTTAAATTCCATAACTTGATTCTTTTTCCACTGCATGTTAGTGTTTGCACTCGAAAGAGAAGCATTATTAGTTACACAAGGAACATCAAAATCATGCATATCAACATATGCAACATGAAAATTCTCATTTAAAGAAGATAAAACATGCAAGGTTTTAATAGTGGGTAGCACATTATCACAATCACAATCACCAACCTTAGCTAATGTTGATCTCCTAGCCATTTCCTCGGGTTTAGGAGGTGGTTGAGGAGGTTTTAAGTCATCGCCACTCTCAAAAAACTGCTACACATTAGAGACCATAGAATCTATAATAAAAATATTGTCACTAAACTTACGCATTGCATAGGTGTCATCAACATCATTTTCACATTTAAAGCTCAAAGTACTCTTTCTCTCATCATCAAGGCATTCATCATCATACATCATGCAAGACTCAACACATTGAACAAATTCATCACATAAAGTCATGTCATTTCATGCAAGAGAAGAAATAGGTGGTTCATGCTTAGACTTGTATATTTCAAAACCAACCTTGTTAATATCATCCTCTAGGATTAGTGTTCCCAAATAGACATGTATTTTGGTCCTTGCTATTTTTAAAAATGGTCACCCCAATAGAATTGAGGGCACACCTCCATCGTGCACTACATCAAGGGCATATAAATCCATCGGAAACACTAGATTATCTACCTTAATCATAGTGTCCTTAACTACACCCCTAAGGATAGCTTGGGAATTTTCGGCTAGTTGGACACTAATCCTAGTGTCTCTAAGTTAACTAATGCAAGATTCTCATATAGGCTAAATGGTATAACAATCACAGAGGCCCTTAAGTCAATCATAGAATTTTCAACCAATTTACCTTTTAGAGAAATATAGATTGAAAACATTCCAAGGTCATCACACTTTTTAGGTATGTTCTTCTGAGCTAAAATGGATACTCCCCCTATTTTTAGTTGACCTATTTTTCTAATTGGTATGTTCCTTCTTTTAGCGCAAGCATTTTTTAAGAATTTAGAATGTGAAGGAATTTGTTCAATGACATCAAGATTGGAATGTTAACCTCAACCTTCTCGAAGGGAAAATTTGCGCTTTGTTGGTTGCCACCTTTGGCTTCCCCGTAGAGCACTAGGGAATAGCGATGGAGGGTTGACCTAAACCCTCAGTGGTAGGGAGCTCATTTGAGGGCTTCTCCTCAACTACTCTCTTTTTCTTTGAGATTGGTCTTGTTGCTTTCAAAAAATTTGTTGTCCTCTTGCACGACCTCCTTCTCACCTTTGCGTACCTCCTTCCCGCTTCTCAATTTTATTGCACTCACATTGCGTGGATTCACCTCGGGTTGGGACAGTAGCTTCCAGGAATCTCTAGCCTCAAACCTGCTCACCGAAGTGGCAAGTTGACCCACTTGCACTTCAAGGTTTTTTATACTTGAAAAAGGTTCTTGTTTCAAGTTCCTCAATCCCCTTCTCATTCGAACATATTATTCTTCTTTTCCAATTGTGCGATTGCCTCAAGAATCAAATCCCCATATGACTTATACAATAGAGCATACGTTTTGGAAGGCCCTTCTACTCTCGGGTAGGGTTTAGGTGGTCCACCACAATTTTACCCTTGGTTTTCATCATGTTAAAAGTTCAAATGATCGCGATATCAGGGGTTGAACGAGTTCACATAAGGGTCTTATCGATCTCCACCTTGGTTCTCTTGGAACCTTAGTTTTTGCCCTTAGCAAACCTCCTATTCCCACCATTGAAATATAAGGCCATCACCTCCTCCAAATTATCTACCACTTGCAATATGTGTCGGTTAGGTGATCCAAACTGCAAATTCCACACACTTTCACTTGTTGCGTCCTCCATTTCATAAACTTTTTCATCCTGGAAGTAAGTGCTTGGACTTGTTTCTCAAGCTTGGGAGAATGAGCTGGCTCTTCTAAAGTCTTTACAAGGGATCGGGTCCTGAACTACCTTGTACTGTTGGCCATCTTCTCAAACAGTGTCATGCATCTTTGTGGTTTTTGTTTTTTGTAGAACCATTACATGCCACATTCACCATGCACATATCTTCATCACATAAGCCTTCACAGAAGTAATAGACAAGGTCACCTTCCTTGAATGGATGATAAAAACAACTAGCCAATAGCCGCTTGAACCTCTCCAGTACTCATACAAGGATTTTTTTCCAGTTGTAAAATATTAGAGAGTTGCTTCTTCAAACCCACGAATTTTAAAGATGGGAAGTATTTCTCAAGAATTATCCTCTTTATGTCCATCTAGGAAGTGATGCAGCCCAGTGGAAGGTAATAGAGTCAATCCTTGTTCGTGTGTCGCAGCAAAAAAAAGAAATGACCTCAGATTGTAGTCCTCCTCCGACACCCCTGGTGGTTGCATATTTGTGCAAACCAAATGTAACATTGTGTTCCCGATCAAGCTAAATGGTTGATATTCACCATTTGGTCACTATGAACTCACAAGAAAGATCCCGGAAGTAATTTTGCGGAAAGAGCTCTTATGATTAAGTCAGTTCCTTCCTTAAGAGAATTGGTATTTCTCGGTTTAGTGTCACTTACCTAAACTAGTGTTGCTCTCCTTGTATTTATAGTAGACTAGAGTCATGTCTCTATATTGCTAGGCTTTCAAATCATGGGTAACATCATGGTTGCATCAGGGTTGCTATAATCTCGGTTCGTGGCTAAGTCTTGGTCGTGATTCCGCCTTTATCGGTTCGTGGCTAGCATGATTCCATATTTGTTAGTTCGTGACTGAACCTTGGGCTGGGTCTAAAGGCTAATAACCTCTAATTCAAGGGCTAGGTATACACCATAAGCTCCCCGATCATTAATTAAAAAAACATGAAGCAATGACGGTGTTTGTAGGATGTGTACGGACTGTTATTCTGTTTATTCTCTTAATTGTAATACCGTGTTCGTTATCACAACAATGTAAACTGCCTTCGCTAAGTGTTGCATGCTTCTTGGCTATACCAGCGAATTTATTGAGATATCTGTTCTTTGAAACTTGAATTTTGAATTTGAAAGTGTAGGAATTGTGATAGGCTTTAGCTATTGCGATCTTGTCTCTCTAAGCTAATATTTTCTCCCCACATTATTTTCATGTGGTCGCCTGACTTGTGTTGTATACTGAATTGCAGATATGGATCTAGCTAGGCATTCTGTTTACAGGTCATTTATTTCTGATGACAAAAACTAGGAGATGGATGTCACACCCATCCAACCAATCGATACCATTGCTAATAATTTATCTCAGGAGAACATCACCAAAGAATATTCTCAATTAATATCTAATGAAGGTAAAGCACCTGAAGGGGGAGAGGTAGTTGTTAATAATGCTACTGGTGTCTCTAGAGGTAGGAGGAGAAATGAGAGGTCTGGTGGTTCATCAACTGCCCTAGGGTCTCTTGGGAAAAAAGGGTGCACTGGTTAGTCCCATTCTAAGCCTCCATCACGAAGCAATAACTTGCTGATAGAAAGAACTATTCTTGCTAAGCTCTCCAAACTCTCTCTTCATGAAACGATGGTCGTGGTATGTTCGCTAGAATTTTTAAATGATATTTATTTTGATTTGGTATTCCCTTATTGCGATGTCTAACTGATAAGATGTCAAAAATGTCATTTATTACATTTTCTTAATTTAGTATTTTTAGGAGTTTAACACTATACTCTTTTTCCCACTGGGTTTTTTTAATGAGGTAGTGTACCCATATTTAGAATTAATTTTAAAATATTGTAATTTAGGAGTCTTATTTTGATTAGAATTAGATTTGGTAGGTTTAGATAAGGTAGATTCATTCAATAATTCATCCAATATTTGGATTGATTTACTTGGATGAATATGGTCATCATTTATATTTAAATTAATCAGTTTAGTTAGATATGATATTAGCTTCTTAAAAATGTCATAAGTCATTCCAGTTTCTATTTGTACTGGCTGAATTATACCCTATAAATAGGGGAGGTCATCCACGAAATTTTACAACATTATTATCAATAAAAAATTCAGACTTTCGAGTTTATTCTCCATTTTTCATTGTTTCTTAATCCTACGGGTTAATACCCTTTGTGAACTAATCCTATGGGCTAGTTAGTGAACAAAGAACCCTTTGTTTGTGAGTTAATCCCGCGAACTAGTTAGCGAACAAATTCCCAAATTCATAGCCAATCACTGAGGGCGAGTTGGTGATCAATTCGAGTTTAGAGTAATCCCGAGGGCTAGTAATTCATCAATTCGTGCGATCAAGTGAGGGTTTGCATATCCCTTCATTCGGTCAAATATTTTAATTCCGCAATCCAGAGTTTTTGCAAGGAGATTCATATCAATATCCAATTAAAGTGGTTAAAATAGTGCTACAGAAGAGTCCTGATGAACTAAAACAAAGAATATCCTATAAAAGTGGTTATAATAGTGCTCTAAGAGAGTCGAAATAAATGTTTTCCGTGTTTTTCATTTGAAAGAATCATTTTCTGGAAAGTTTAATTCAAAATTTGGCCATTTAGGAGAGATAATAGCATTGGACAACTAAATAAACTTTAGTCTATTTTATATTTTAAAAATAGGCTCAACCCAACTTCATGATTTATTTGAAAAACAATGTAAAATAAAAAGGCCCCGCGTCTCCCCTCGGTATCTTCTTCTTCCTCTCAAGTCTGCAACCTCTTCAAAATTTCCAACGCACGATGGAAACTTTTTGGATGATCATTTTTCGGTGCGGACAAATTTTCTTCCTGAACGGAAATTTTTTTCAATTTTAATGAGTCGGGGCGCACAAAGACAAAAGGAGTATTACTCCATTAGTTCACCGGAGTTTACTGAGGCGGCCGCATCGGCTTGCCCCGGTTCAGTTCCGTAATTAATTGTGTTGATATTTGTTAGAGTTAGTTGATGTTTTATGATTTTCAGTTGATATTTTGTTAGTTGTAGTTGATGTTTATTATTTTTAGTCTGGCAATTATGTTGATGTTTTTCAATTTTTTGTTGATATTTATTTGATTTTTTATACTCCCCCTATCCCAGCTCTATTTGCAAAGAGAGAAAGAATAAGTTTTTTTTTAATTTGCTTGAGATTATTTAATGAGTTAGGGTGATGCGGAAGTGGAGTTGGCTATTACTTTTGGGGTTGGTGGGTTAGTTTGACCTAGAATTTTAAATAAAGAGGGACTAATCCAATTAAAATAATGGACAAAGTTTGTTAAATAAGGAAATAAAGTGTAGAGTGCAAATTCAGGAGGGACGTTCCATATAGGAAAGAGTGCAAATAGAGCTGAGACGGTGGGAGTGTATTTTTTGTTGCGATTGTAATTGATGTTTCATGATTTTCAGTTGATGCATTGTTAGTTGTAATTGATTTATAATTTTCACTTTGGAAATTATGTTGATGTTTTAGTTGATATTTATTTGATTTTTATACTATTTTTTGACGATCATATTGATGTCTTGCTAGTTGTAGTTGATGCTTTGTGATTTTCAATTGTTGTGTTGTTAGTTGTAGGTGTTGTTTATGATTTTCAGTTCGATGATCATATTGATTTTTTTTAAAATTTTTAAAATATTTATTTGACATTTGTAAAAATATTGCAGATTGCACAGCAGGATGGAAAATTATGGGAAAATTGGGGAAAGGTCCCTGGAAAAAATTGGGAAAAGTTGCATGGGAAAATATTGGGGATAGATCCCTAGAGAAGAATAGAGTTATAATTGCAATTAGATTGCTACCTAAAGTTTAGATTGCCTAACAGGAGACCATATCCTCAATTTAACATCGAGGAGGTCTCCTGATAGGTGGCCTATCTTTGAATGACAACGTTTGTACGAGACCGTCTCACAGTGAGACCAAGAATTAATGTGCAATATTATGGAGTTTAATTAGAGATGAAGTTTCAAATATAATTTAAGAAAATTTGGGAGATGAAGGAAGGATCTGAGTGCAAATACC
>JAULKJ010287007.1:0-12638 GCA_032355405.1 Rubia balearica | reverse complement strand
GGCGCATATTATAGCCTATTTTCGAGGTGGTAATCATTACACTCAATTTCTAAATGCCTCTCAAGTTTTACCATTGTATAAGTAATTTCCTTCCATATGACACATTTACTTTTTTTTCATATTTCCATCAAGTCCAGAGTCTTCCCTACTTTAAATTCTTCTTCGTTTTCAAATGCCTTGATAAATAGTATTGAGTTATTCCTCTCAGTTCTAGTTCAATGAGAATAATGTCTGGCTCACTTGTTTTATAATATACTTCCTCTCCAGTTATCCTTGCGCACCCCTGGGAGAATATGGCCTTGCTAAGGGTAGTGCTTTCGCCCTGTTGATCCCCCTAGTGTCAAGGAGAAGAAAAAGAGGGGGGGAGGAAGACGTACTTTCATCATGAACACATCATCTATCTCCCCAAAAAAGATATGGTGCTGCCGGTGGAGAGAGAGCTTGCTCTGTCACCAATTAGGATATTCATCACCCATGATTGTTCAACTCGCCACTCTCCAGGTGGGTTAGGCTCCTCGACAACTCCTCTCTGGTACATCGGTCATTTAAAATCGACATCTAGATTACTACATATCCATTTCCTTTCTCAGTGTCCTCATTCGTCTTTGTTTCATGTTTTACCTTCGGCCTAACCAAAACACGGATGAAGAAAAAAAGTCATTGGGAAAATCCCCTCTCCCAAAATAAAATGGAGGGAAAATGATTTAAATTTTAATTCCAACTGTTATCTTTATCTAGTCTGAAATGACTGCTTTTCTAGGAACTATCAGCTGGATTTTTTCCCTCTCCTCCATGACTTAGTTGAGATTATTTTAAAATTTTCAGCTACCAACAAGTACACATGGTGCTTTACTTCCTGATCTTCTTCGACCAAGGGCAGGGCCGATCAATTTTCCCTTCGACAACCTAAGGTTAACTTTATCTCTCTATGCTCTTCATCATACTTTCATGTTTAGTGTAGCTACCAATGCTCGCCTGTATTTATTAATCATGATTTTTGGTGATGGTGCCAATATTAGGCGAAACGATAGGAGTTCTCAACAATCTTTATTGTCCATGGATGCTTTTCTTCCTTTTTTGAATGGTCTTATGCTTTGAGTTAATATGTTAATTGGTATAATTTTGGCATCAAAAAGTTTTGCAATTCTTCTACCTGTGGAGATTTCTCTGCTTTTTCTTCGACGTCATAGCCATTAGCTTCCTGTTGATTATCCTCATCATTTTTTTCTACTTCCTCAATTTTTCTCGTTGAACAAGTCTGACCTTCAGTTCATTGTGGGTGTTGACAAATTGCATGTACAAAATTTTTTGGTTTACCTCTAAGAAGGCTATGAAGGCTTATTTCTCCTTTTCACCTTGTGGCGGAGAATGCACATCATGACTATCTCTAGACTCTTGGGCCTCTTCTATCCCATAGGATAGTTGTTTTTGGGTGGGTGGATCAAGTGGAGGTGGTGTACTGGTCCTTTCGTGCTTTTCAGACATCTCTTAGCTCCTGCCACCATGGTTCAAGAAGAACAATGTTGATCTAATAGATTTGTTCCCCATAAACGGCGCAACTGATGTGGTATGAACTTCTGGAACTATAGCGAAAACTAACGGAGATGTAATTCCTGGATAGCTGTTCCGACAAGAAACTACCGAATTGGATATGGGATTATGTTATGATGCTTAAGTCAGTATTTAAGAGTTGTTTGAGTTGATCTGTCTGCCATTACTTCCCTTGGTATTTTCTACTTATATGGTATGTTTCCCTATTATTCATGGTAGTATGTGCCCACGAAGGGAATGTTTGCGAGCTCCACCTTTGCAGCTGTGATGGGTCACGATTTCTAAGTCGTGACTATTGGAACCCGCATGATCCATGGGTTCTCTGATCGATTGACACTGGGAGGTGTCGCCCTCGGTTCGCTATTCTGGGAAACTCACTCATTTATCACTCTAGTGTACTTACCTTTATGATCCCAACAACTATAACTAAAGCTAGAATCTCCGTCACATAAGTGGATAGTTCTTTATTTCGGGAACAAAAGCTTATATTCATAAAAAAAATACACTTTCTAAGGAACTCCTTGGGCCTAACTCTTGTAAACACAATCAGCTCTACTTTAATTCCCTTAATTGGTGACGCTAATGGCTAATTGGAGCTGATGCAAATAAAAAGAAATTTCTACCCTCATACTCATAACACTCTACTCCATATATTAATTTAGGTGTTGGGGTATTTGGCAACCCATTTTCTTCAAAAGTATTTTTATTAATACATACTACCACATACACATAAAATTCCATCTACTTAGATTCTTCATGACACCTAAAAATGGCTGCTAATTAATTACTGTAGCAAACCAATCTTACCATTAAACACTGTTTCAAGTTAGTAAGAAACTTCTAATGAGTATTAAAATGTATTTTTGCTTCACTAAATTACATTAGAAACATGTGTAAATGATTATGACAATGTGTGTGCGAGTGTGTCCCTTTTTTCTTTTCCTAAAGTGCCTATTTGCTTTCCACCCTTATTAGGTACTGCGATATAATCATCCGTTTGGGGTTGTTTACTTTGAAAACTGATCCTTCTTATAAATCTCGTGGTACGTATTATTAACTTCCAAGAGCGATGTGAGGAACCTTGATATCTCGATAAATAATAGTTATGTTATATCAAGATATATCACTACGCACAACTCTCTACCATATACATAGGTAGATTCAATCAGGTTTCATTTAATTTGAAGAACATTGTTTTATATTATTTAATGTCATTTCATGCTAGCGTGTATGAATTTTTCTCTTTAATAAAATGTAAGTTTTATATTTTATTAATTTATTTGTAGAATATATGCACGCATGAAGAACGCACAGTGAAATAAATTTGAAAGTGCACAATTACAGTAATTTTCATTAAAAGATTAAAAAAATCATTTGAAATTAATTTCAAGGTATCAGTATGGTTTATATTATTTTTTATTATTTAAGATAATTTATTGTATATGAAAGTTTAATTTATTTTAAATACTGAAAGTTTTAATATATTGTAACTCAATTTGGACATAATCTGTTTAAGTGGACATATTTATCTTTATAATTTAAATTACCATATCGAATGGTTCTATTGTTGAGTACTAGTAATAAAAAAATTCCAAGGGTCACACTCACTATTGTTTAATTGTTAGCACTGCCTCCAATTTTCATCTTCTTTATCCACTTCCAACAAAGGTTGTTCATTGTGGCATTGAAAATTGCAAAATGATAACCGCACTTTAGAACCAACTTAACACATTTACCCTCCTACCAACACTAACACACCGGAACTCGTTTATCCTCTTACTATTCAACTCGTTTACCCTCCAACCGGCACTAACACACCTAAACTCGTGCAAAAATTATTCTTGGAATTACCATGCTCATAGTACCCCAATCTTATAATTTTCCTATCCCAAATCATCTTTGGAAGCATGTTTTTGAAAACGACTCGATGATCCTTCATTACGAAGATTTAATCCTATAAAATGGAAGATTTATTCAAGAGCAAATTCAACCATTTGTTTAAAATAAAAAAACAGAGTTCACTTGTATGCGTGTGTGTGATTAGAGATAGAGGGTTCGTAGTTTCTAAACAAATCACTCAAATCCTTAAATGTATGTGTGTGGATCTAGCTACCAAAAGAAACTGAAACGTGAATTTTAGGTGGATTCACACATGATATTTTTTTAGAACAAATAAGATTTTTTTAAATAATCTCTAAATGGTTTAAATCCATCAAACCAAATTGATTCTTCAAGTACCCGTGCTTGTTTTGTGCAATTTTAGGGCATATATTTCAGTTGTAAAGGGATTACATAATACTTAACTATATCTTAATGGTTAGGGCATAATAGAAAGGTGTTTTATTCAAAATACCTTTTAGTGGCTTCATGTTATCGCGCATGCCCACATATTTAATGGCTTTGTTGATCCTTCGTTACAAATATTTAATCCTATAAAATGGAAAATTTATTTAAGAGGAACTTCAACCATTTTTTTAAAAATAAAAAATAGAATTCACTTATATGTGTGTGAATGTTTGTGTATATATACAGAGGGTTCGTTTGTGCGTGTATGTATATATAGAGGGTTATTAGTTTCTAAACAAATTACTCAAATCCGTAAATCTGTGTGTCTGGATCAAGCTACCAAAACAAATAGAAACATGATTTTTTTGTGGAAACACACATAATACACTTTTGAGAACAAAATTTTTTTTGTTAAATGATCGGTAAATATATGGTTTAAATCCATTGAACCAAAATAATGCTCCAAGTCCCCGTGCATATTTTGTGAAATTTCAGTGCATATATTTTAGTTATAAAGAGATTACAAAATACTTAATTATATCTTAATGGTTAGGGCATAATATATCCGTTTTTATTCAAAATGACTTTTAATGGCTTCATGTTATCATGGATGCTCAGATATTTATGTGCATTGTGTGCGAGTCAATGCATATTTAATTTAAAGGCCTAATTAATGATTAAATTAATTAAAAATTAAGTTGGGACATAAAAGGATGAATGTTAATGGAATATATTTAAATTGTAGTGGTTCTTAAAGCGTTATGTTGCTAAAATTTACATAAGAAATATTCAACATTGGTAGATTAGCACACCAAATAGCTACTATAAATGGGCTCGCCAAAGAACTTCTGGTGTTGGAAGCACAATTATACGTATTTTCTGTGGTGGGAAAATCATGGTAGCGAATGAAATATAAGTTTTATGTTATTCGAGATATTTTTCATAGACAAAGCGTTAGTACTAAATAAAAATGGTTGCCCATCTTCATATAAATATAAGAGTGCCTAGATTTTCTAAATAGATGGCTCGAATCTTTACAATTGGGTGTGTGGATCTAGCTACCAGAAGAAATAAAAATAATAATTTTGGTTGAGAGCCTACTTGCTTGACTTTTAGAACAAATATGATTCTTCTAGTTTTTTACCCTATTTTTGCAAAGTTGTTATCAGGGTTTACTATCCATACATTGTTTAAGATTTCTTTTCAGTCATCTCTTTTTTTAAATAACCGGAGTTTATCATACCACCACTTGAGAAATTAATAACATATGTAGCATGAAACATAATACATGAAACGAATTATCAAAATCCAGTTAAATATGTGAATGAGTACTAAACACTCCAAGCCATCTTGCATGTGATTGAGTGGTTTTGCATGTTATTCCAATTTAATCTTTTCCTCTTCGTTTCTTTAAATATTGTGCTCATTTAATGGCTATTAAGGCCATGTCCAGTTGAGTTTATTTGGTGTTAAATTTAATTTATTAGTTCTGACTTTAGTTTATTTGTGCTAAATTTAATTTATTTGTTCTGAATTGAGTTTATTGGTGCTTAAATGAATATTTTGGTAGTTTATTTTTCAAAAAGAGAGAGAGAAGAATTACTCCCAAAATGATGTTGTTCTCGTAACATATTCTATTTTTACACTCAATACTCAATTAGTAATTGTCGACAAGTCAAATAAATATTTATTTATTAATTTTTCTTTTAATGCTAAGTTTATTTGTGTTGAATTTAGTTTATTGATGTTGAATTTAGTTTATTAGTGATGAATTTAGTTTATTGGTGTTGAAATGTGCATATATTTCTTTTGTAAAATGATTACATACTGTTTAATTAAATGCTAAAGGTTCGCAAATATATAGATCAGTTTTTTTATTGATAAACCTTTGAATAGCTTCACGTCATCTTGCATGTGACGCTTAAACATTTGGAATTTTTTAAATTCAAATTCCTAAAAATGTCAAAAGAGAACTTAACTCTAATTATACAATGTAAAGTAAAATTAGAATATATTCAAGAAAAATGATGCATGCTCTAGAAATGACAAGGTTTTATAAGATCCAGACCTGAATCTAAAAAATGTATTTAGGCACAAATCCAACTTAGACTCATAAGGACTAGTATCTAAACTCGGAAGGTACTCTTACGAGTCCAGCATTTAAAACAGTTGTAACTTTATTTTATTATTTTCACTAAATAAAATATACATTTTTCTAATAAGGTTGTAATAAAATAAAGGTCTTAATCATTCACTTATATGTGTTGTACATTACAATGCAAGTAAATAATTGAAAAGAAAACACACTTTCCTCACATAAACGATTTGGAATAATATATAGATAATTTCTACCTCTACTTTCTTTTATACAATCGATTTGGATTAATATATAACAAATGTAGGTCTCCTGACGAGTGACATTACCTTATGCTATGGACAATCTATTTTATCTTTTAACTTATATGTTACATTTGTTAAGTTAAACGTTGAACTTTTAAATTTAGATAAAGTAATATTTAAGTTATATATTTTAATTTCTTAAAATAAAATTTCTTATATTTTCACATTCAAAAGCACTTTATTACATGTTTTACCATGTAGTGTAAAATATCTAAATTTAAAATTCATTTTTTTAAGTTTAAAAATACAGTGGTCTTTCCTTAAACGTATTGATCATCTTTCCTGAGACTTTCCCTATAACAAAATCTTATCTTATGGCGTTTAGGTTGAAAAAATGACACAAGTATTGAATGATGAGAACAATATAGATTTTGGGAACAGGGTGCAGTTTTCGAATGTAAGGAAATTATGGTATGTAGATAATGCGAGGTGGACACCGACGTGGTGGCTGGGCCTTGCTCCTAAACTCCAAACTCGCAAAAGAAAATTCCTAAAGATTGTAGAATAGTATTTGCTCTTAGTATTGAGAAAGAATAAATAGAAGAAATACACACCTTGGCATTTATAGGGCCGATCCCTATAAGTTCTCCATATCATACAAGGTTAAATATACCCATTCCATATCAAAATAAGAGTCTTATCATAATTAAATTACCAAATAATTATGTTTCCATAAATATACTTCGATTAGGAGCTGACGGTCCCCGAGAGAGCTGACGGTCGTGATTAGGTGAGACGTTGGGTTATCGCAGAACAAGATTCAAATCCAATAAATATTTTTATATTTTTCAGATTTTAAATTTCTTAAATTTTTTTTGTTTTTTATTTCTTTGAATAAATCAACTAAAAATAAAGAAAATTGGGTTGCCTCCCACTAGCGCCATCATTTATAGTTTAGGCCTAACTTTCAGATGCAGTTAATTAAGCGGGGTAGTTTGCAGTGGAATGTCTTCCACCATTGCCACCTAAGAGGCACGTGATACGGCTTGAGGCGGTGCTCATTAACAAGAAATATTTTATGTCTCCAAACTCTTGATTTTCACCGTCCCGTTTGCCAAACTAAAGCCACTTCAAAGGGTCAAATCCACTTCGGCTTGATTTTCCATGACATTAATCAAAGTTTGGACTGAAATACTAAGACCTTTTGCCCAACCACAAATTTCTTGGACCTCAAATTCTTGTCATGCCAACTCTTATTACGCTCCTTGTACCACATAGCTTGATCAAACCCTTCCAATCGTAGATCTCCCAATTCTTTGAGTTTGAACTTTGTTTCTTCCTCACGCTTGAACAACTTCATACTTATTGGAATACTTCCATCATCTCCTAGATAAACCTACTTCAGATTAGGTGGTAACGCCTTCAACTCCAAATTTGAGGCTTTCACATTCGATGAGACTAGTCTGGCAGACAGGCCCTGTTTTGACAAACTGGACCATGTACGCACTTCAGAATTTTTTCAAACTTCCAATTAGGACTGAGTTAGGCTAGGCAATTAGTGGCTTATATCAGTGTTGGACACCACTTCCTGAGAGTATGTTGAACACAATGATTTACAGATTTCCTTATCGCTCAAGTCTTGAACATTTACCTCGTCTGGACTTGTAGGAAATTGAATTTCCACCTTATCCTGCAAAATTTTGGACTCAAGAGAATCTTGGACAAGAGGGTCAACATGGTCGATGGCATACATATTATTAGAATCTATAGGTTTCTTCATGGTCTTATATATCAAATATGTATTTCTCGCCATAGTAATCAAGACAACTTGTTCCATTACCAACATTAGTGACGACCCAATAGTACCCCTTGTGTTCCCTTATCATTAGTATGATTCATTTTTACCACATAAAAGTATGGATGGTAAACAAAATTATTGACTCGCACAAGCACATTTTCCAATAACCCTTCATGAAATACACAAGATTTTATCTTCATGTTGAATTACTACTATAGTGTCAACCATTTCAGCTCCATTTAAAGTTTGATACATAGATAATGGCATAACATTAATCGAAACTCCTAAATCACACATGGTAGCATCAGTCTTCTTATATCCTACGTAGCAAGGTAAAGAAAACATATCTGGATCCTGCCACTTCTAAGGTACTTTCTTTTGGATCACAGCCGACATAGATTCACCCATCATGATCTTGCCCGAATCTCTAGGCTTTCTTGCAATAAAAACTTTCAAGAACTTGCTTACAGGTAAGGGTAGGCGTCGGGTCGGTTTAATCAGTTTTTGGTTTATTCGGTTTGGGTTATTTAGTTTTGTCCCTAAAAAATTTAAAATCGAAACCTACCTGACTAACCCAAAAAACTAAATTAGCCTAGCTGAATTCAAAATTCGGTTTCAGTTTGAATTCAGTTTCAAACCGAATAAACCAAATTCATGGGATTTTAAAAAAAATTACTAAAATTATAAAATTAATTTAAAATTCTATAAGAGTATGTAATGTAATTTCTACATCATCAAACTCAAGTGTTAAAATAAAAATTCAAAAACTACAATACAAATTCAACCATAACAATTGTAGATTTTAAAATTATATTATTAATAA
The DNA here is from genome assembly GCA_032355405.1 of Rubia balearica. Lineage (NCBI taxonomy): Eukaryota > Viridiplantae > Streptophyta > Magnoliopsida > Gentianales > Rubiaceae > Rubia > Rubia balearica. The sequence goes on along the minus strand of JAULKJ010287007.1, from coordinate 3,840 downwards.
ATATAATTAACTTATTTTTTAATTGCAATTCGGCATTCGGGTTGGTTTTCGGATTGAGTTTCAGTATCCGAAACCAAACCATAAACCATATTAAATAATCGGTTTACTCAATTTAATTATCCAAAAACCGTATTTAAAAATTGGTTCGAGTTATTCGAATTCGAATTATTCAGTTTTTTATTTGATTTTTGGTTTTTAGTTTTTTTGTCCACTTTTACTTACTGGTGGTAATCTTATGGCCTGCAATAATGGAAGATTAATATCCAAAAATTGATAAAAATCCAAAGCATCTTCTTTTTTTTCTTTTCCAATCTATGAGGGAATGGTGGAAGAATTATGGAGCATGTAAGGTTGGCCTTTTACTTACCTCAACTGGTACCTTTGATTTAACTTTAATTATGAACTCTGGACGTTCAGGAGTTGGGGAATGTATGTTGGTTACATCGCCTTTTTTGTCCTACTCTTGAATTTGATTTTTTGTCGTAGGGTCCTATTTGGGAAAGCTGGACTCTCCGTCAGTAAGCTCTTTCATTTTTTGACCACGTATATGAAGACAATACAACAACTTCATTCCCACTTCTTAAGGTAACCTGAGTTACTATCTTATATGGATTTAACTGAATTTGAGAAGGTAACTCTGGTTGTTTTATCCTGAGTTTGTTCATAGAGCTCGATAAATGGGTGATTCGTCCAATAGGCTCCTCTAAAGCTGCTTCAACCATCTCAAAATTTTGGTGTTACTTTTGCATCATGGTCATCATCACGCCCAGCTTTTCATTTAAAAATTTCCCTTGACCACCTTGATGAAGTTAAGGAAAAACTGGGGGTTCTCGTTGCATTAACGGAACATAGGGCTGCTGAGGCTACTGTGGTTGAGTCCCTTGGTCTCTCCAAGGAAAATTTGGGCGATCTCTCCATCTTGGATTGAATGTGTGGGGTATAGATCGCCCTTTTCCTGCCTCTCATTGTAGTTCCCCATCGCATTTTCTGGGACAAGTATGTCTCTCATGGTCAAAATGCATTGTGACGTCGTATGGTTGACTGCTCCACATGTATCGCAAGACCTTTCTTATATAGTCGCGACCTTATCAAGGAATCTAGACAACATCTTCTCCATTCTTTCCACTCTCTCCTTGAATTCATCTTGTTCGGAGTGGAGGTTTGTGCCACTTTCTTTAAGATCCAGACATCCTGCTGATCATATTCCTTATTGGAATCCACAAACCTTTTGATGATTTCTCTGGCCTCATTCACACGAAGGGGAGAAAATCCACCACTACTGGAAAAATTCACCAAGTCCTTGTTGGTGGTTATCATTCCTTGATAAAAACATTGGAGCAATTGGTCTTTCGTCATTCGATGATTGGGGAAACTATCCACCAACTTCCTGAACCTTAGCCAATAAGCACTCAATGGTTCGCCATATTCCTTCTTGATACTTGTGACCTTCTTCTTCAAGGCATCTATCCTTGTGGCTGGAAAATAGCATTCTTAAAATAATTTCTATAATTCAAACCACATCGAAGTAGAGTTGGGTGGCAGTCTTAAAACCCATTGGTTCGCTGCTTTCATCAAACTGAAGGGAAATGCAACCATCTTAAATTAATCTTCATTCACAGTATAATGCCTCTTATGAACCTTACAAATCTTCCCAAATTCGCTAAAATAGTTGTAGGGTTCCTCGGTGCTTCTCCCGTGAAACTTCAGAAGCACATTCAAAATGCCAGCTTGATTTCAATCGGATTCTCGATCCATTATAGCTGAATGGGAGTGGGCAGATCATCCTCACTATGATCAGTAAGTTCCCACATATATGGGTTGTTTGGGTTCTGCCCAGGATTCGCATTTCCTTCACCTTGGTTGATTTTGATATTAGTTCTCGAATCAAAAGTGGTTGTTGAAACCGTAATGGGTCTAGTTTGGCCAAATTGAAGGGTTGCGGCAGAAGTTGATTTCTGCTTTTTCGTTCTCTTTCTGTTCCTTTTGGCAGTTTTTTCTACTTCTGGGTCGAATATTAAATTTGGCCTTTATAATATGCTCATAAACCAAGCACTATTAGTAGGTAAAAAATATATAAATTGACTTTGGCTCCCAGCAGCGGCGGAAATTCAGTGAGCGTTGTTTAACTCGCCAAAATATTCTTCAAATTTAGAAAATATCAAATTAGTATACCGGTAGGCAAAGTCGATCCCACAAGGAGCAAAGTAAAAATTATAATTTTACTAAATAATTTTTAAAACATTTTCGGTGTAGCCACCACTCCTTAATTTCAAGAATTTATCTAACAACTAAGAATGCAATCCTAACTAATCAAAAAATGAGAATAAAATGTATATAAAGATGGTATAAGCTAAGAATAACTCATATTAGCTAACAAATTTCATAGGCACAATGATGGGTTAATCCTTATGTATCTATCACTTATAGGCAAGTAGATATGCTTGACTCCACCAATTATTTCTTACCTCATTAACAATTGACCAATTATAATCAACAAATTATTTCCCTTACCAAAATTCTCCTGGAAAGTATTCACTGAACCAGATACACATCTTGATAGCATTAAGAAATAATAATAATAATAATAATAAATCCGTTATAGCAATTACCCCAAGTATTTGCAGGTAGTAATGCATGCTTAATTGTTCCCCATCCTTTTGTTACAGTCTTAACTAGTTATTTGTATTGCTTCCACAAGAACACGCTACTTACAAAGTTGTCAAGTCATGAAGCTCCCTCAGAAAGATACATTGGCCATCTCAAGGACACACCGGTTAGCCATTTATTTATAGAACTTGATCACGAGTTTCATAAGTGGTTCTGAGATGCCCTTAATATAGGAAACCACGAACTCCGACAGCCACCTCCCATGCTGAGTCACCCCCTCACGAGCACCTTTATTCACTGGACCTTACTCGGTGGATCCTACACCTCGAGTAGCAGAGTGCTGAGAATGGACAACGGTTGACTAGTTTGGACGGGCGTCTCATTTCTATGCACCAGGAGATGCAACAGCAAATGCATCAGCGCCATCAGGAGTATATTCGTGAGTGGGGGATTGCCGAGCAGCGTTTTAATGTCCTTGAGGACGACATAGAGTCCATCATCTCCATGGTCCATTCATCCCAGATGGACGACGACCCATCTTTGAACCCAGAGTCTAGACGCTGACGTAGACAAAAGAATATGGTGAGGAGGCACGCTAACCGCCATGGAGGAGGTGGACCCTCATGGTTCTAGTTGTGAGTACTTTTCTCTTTCCTTTATCCTACATTTATGCTCTGGTCATTTATAAGCATTGGGGACAATGCTTGATTTTAAGTGTGGGGTGGGGAATTAGTTTTGTGTTTATTATTAGCATGTGCTTGGTATGATATTTCTTGCTTTTTCATTGTAATTAATAACTTCTTAGTAAGTATTTTAATTGAGAAAAAAATTGAAACTTATTTTTAAAAAAGAAAGAAATAATGATCCCGCTAAGTAGAAAACCCGCTTGTGGGCAACTTAGGCAAAGATGGGAGGCTCGGACAGATCGAAAACCCGAAAGGACGATCTAGGAAAAAATGATGAGCGGACGTGAAAAAAAATTAAGAAAAAAAAGTTGGATCCTCATCTTTTATTAGATTTATAGGGACTATAATTTAACATAAACACGTGAATTTAAAGTTTATTTCAATTCCACAATGCTTAATACCCCTCTGTTCACCCAAAGTTCATACTTTTGATTTTCGTTTGTCTCAACCAAACTTTTCTATTTTGACTATTTTCTCATTTGGGATCAAATTTATGGTTGGCAGCTCATTTAAAATCACACTTCTCCTATTACATTAGCAAGTATAA
>JAULKJ010286999.1:0-12638 GCA_032355405.1 Rubia balearica | reverse complement strand
TTTCATATACTCAAACTTCCAATACCATAAATGAATTCAACAACCCATTTCAACACAATAAATGCACAATAGATAAAACATTAAATAGCTTATAAACAAGTCTCAAGACTTGGGCTTGGAAGCCTAATAAATTGCACCCAAGGTTAAGTTTAGCTACTACTAATCATACTAATTAACAAAATCAATTCAAACATAGATTTAAAGTAGAAGAAAGATGAAAGAAATGGAAACCTAGGGTTTTTTCGCCAATGGAGTCGGGGAGACGAAGGTTGGGAAGAAGAAGAAAAAGTGTTCCTATTTATAGTACAAAAATTCCTAAAAGTAAGTCTAGACAGGTGGCCGTCGCGAGTGACCTGCTAAAATTACTTTACTTCTTGGTCTTCATGTAGTATTCTCTTCTTTCTTTCCCGGGTCTTCAAAAGTCTTCATAGTCTTTAGAGTCTTCACATCTCCTATAATTACCTAGTCTCACGGAATTCTCATTATAAGTGACAAAAGAGATAAAGTCGCTCTCAACTCTAATAATAAGAATTCAAGGTAAAATAGGGTCTTCAGAGCATCAAAGTCTAGCAAAATGAGTCTAAGAAGGTACCAAAATCACGGTATAAAATGGACACATCATATTCAGAAAGCGTATAAATCGTTGAAAGAACAGCTTAAAGAGTTGCCAACACTGAAGTCACCAATACCAGGAGAGACTATATTCCTGTACTTGGCAATTTCAGCGAAAGCACTAAGTTCAGTCTTGGTGCACCATGAAGGGAAAAGGCGTGTGCCAGTATACTACATCAGTAGGATACTGCAAAGTGCATAAATATCGTACTTCCCCATTGAAAGGTTAACTCTCGCATTAGTCTACTCAACAAGAAGGCTGCGAAGTTATTTTCAAAGTCATAGCACAATTATGTATACTAACTATCCAATCAAGTATATTCTGAGCAAGCCAGAAACGTCCTGCAGAATGACTAAATGGGATCTTGAATTGGGATAATACAAGATTCAATTTCAGCTGCGAACTACCATAAAGGCTCAAGGCTTAGCATATCTCATTGCAGAAATGACAAGCGCAAATGCACAAGAGGAAAGTACACCAGAAAATCTTGGAATAAACAAAGGAATATCAAAGTGGGAAGACATCGCAGGACAACTCTTCGTTGATGGGGGCATCTAACAAAGAAGGTTGCGGTGCAGGATTCCTATTGGTAAATCCAGATGAAGGAGAATATAGATACTTACTTCATTTTGATTTCCCACTCACCAAAAAAGAAGCCGAATATGAAGCACTAATACGCGGGTTAGACCTCACAATCAGAATGAATGTCAAGAGTGTTAAGTACTTTAGCGATTCACAGATAGTATTCCAGTAAGTGCGTGGAAATTATGAGGTGCGAGAGGAGCGGTTGATAAAGTATTTAAGAAGAGTTTTCCAGATCATATGCAAACTTGAGTACTTTGACATTCAAAACGTACCAAGAAGAAAAAATACCAAGGCAGATACCTTAAGTAAATTTGTGATAGCTGGCTTTAATTATTTGGTGGGGAAAATCAATGTAAATGTAGAAGTCATACCGGTCAGATGTACATTTACAACTATGTCAGCAGTCTAGACAGAAGAAGCAAACTAGATGACATCGTTAAAAAACTACACGAAATGGGAAAATTTACAGAAGACAAGATACATGCCAAAAAATTAGAACTACGATTTCACAACTATGTTTATGAAGGGGGAATCTTATACAAAAAAGGTTTCCTATCCCCATGGATAAATTGTGCGGGACCAGCCCAAGTGATGTGCACCATATAGCATACGGTAACCGATGCATTTGACACATTTATTATCATTTTTTGTATGGTTGATTTCTAGTTTTAGTTAGGTTTGCACAACAAAGGATCATACAATCATTATTGGTTTTCTTGTCTAAATCCCGAGTTTGTAGACTTAATTAGAACTAATGGACACTTTGTATTCATGAGCGTCTAGATCTTCCTTTTTATCTATTCATTAGGTTGCTCGTGAGTACTTTTTATTATTTTCTTTTATAGAAGGCCATCCGTAAGGGTGGTAGTAGATATCAAAGGCCATTCACAAGGATGGTAGTATATTTTAAGGCAATGAACCTTAATGCATGCTAGTAGATGAAATTGGGACCAAGAAAGGCAGATTCGGAGTTCATAAAGGCCCTGTCCAAAACGGAGGACTTGTTGTCCAGGAGTTGCACAAAATTCTGGAAAGATCCAAGAAAATCAGCCCATGAGGGTAGTACTATTGGATTTGTCTTCTCAACCGCTATAAGATCAACTACATGAACTCTCAAATTGGATCAACGGTTCATTCGTAGCGGAGCAAACAAGTCAGCCGATCAAACCAGCCGCGACTGGCACGAACCGCACAGGGGCACCACGAAGCCATGCCTAGCGCAGCTTGTTCCACGTGACATGACTCGTGTCAGAAGGCTTCAACACGACCAGTTTAAAGAAATGAGGGCCATGCCAATTTTGAGCACGGACTGTGCTCGTTCCACCTGGCCGTGTGCCCCATGGCACCTTTTCACTCCAAAATTTGGCTAAGTATGACGTTCCCTTTTACATGGCCTGAGCTTTTTCAAGTCACAAATGCCAATACCAGTTGATGGGGTGCAAACAATGGAGCGGCCTATGCTAAGAAATAGAGCAAAATGAGGATCTGGTCGATGACCCGCGCCAAATGACACAGGGTGCACATCAGAAGATAAAAACGGAGGTCCAGCCGATGGCCCATGCCGGTTGAAACAGACTGCACCGACACGTGGGAGAATGGCCCTTGCCAAGGATGGCGACCCTCGATGGGGCCAATTTTCCGCGCCAGCTCGAGCCAACACGAGCCGTGCCAGGCGTAATGCCCCGTGCCAATTGCAACTGCTAGGGTTTTTGGCCTATTTTATCTTATTTTTAGGCCGAATTCCCTATTACTATATATATGGACCTTATTCTATTAGGGTTGAAAATAATGTTCATATTTTTTATTTTCTTGAGTAGCCTAGATAGAAAAAACACTCTCCCTTCCCTCTAGATTTCTTTCTTTTCATCTTTTATTTTCCTTTTTACCCAAATGGCATTGAATCCAATGAAATATTTGGATTCAATGTCTAGGGAGTAGTTTATTAAGCTTGGGGTTGTATTTGTATTCATGAATTGATTTATGGGTTTTTGAGGTTTAGATTCTTCTCTCTTAATTCCTATGAATATTTGTGCTTTACCTTCTTTGGAGATTTATGCTATGCCATTATTGTGATGCATCCATATATGTTTGGTAGTGTAATATCATGTTAGATTTCATTGCTATCTTGGGAGTGTTAGAATTATGGAGTAGGTCCAAGACCACCAGTGAGATGAGTGCATTCATGTTACCTTGATGAGAATATCTTTGCATGTGTTAAACCATAATTCTAATTGGATGGTTGTGGAAGAGTTAATCGCATGTTGGGTTGTCGATTCAGAAAATCCCAACAAGGGGAAACCCTTGGCTTACCCTGATAGATAAATATGATTGTTTGTAGCAATTAGGGTTGTGCCGACTTGAAGAAATCACAAAGTTGTGCCAATTCTAGAGTCATCACAAGGTATCAGTTTCCTTTGCCTCTCCAGGCCTAGGAATTGAGTTCCATAGTGGAGTGTCATGGATGTAATGCCATTACTTTCGTAATCTAATGGTTGCGACCTACATAAGGCATTGCCCTTTTAGGCGGGCTTTGTTCCTCTAAGTGGGGGGTGCGTTATCATTGAGAGTAAGATGATGGGGATGGTCTGCAGAGTCACTGGATTAGAGCACATCCCTAATTTTGGAGACAGTGTGATAAACGTGTATTAGTGGTAGTACCTTGTCTGATAGACAAGGGATATATCTGTCTATCTCCAATCTATCAGACGTAGGGATAATATAGGTTTATATTCTTATATGTGAATGAACCGAGGATAAGAGCCATTTATCGATCATTTTATGCAAATACCCCTAAGTTCTTGTTTATATAGTTTATTATTGTGTTTGCATGTTAGTAGTTGATAGTTGAAAATCCTCCCATTGGTTATTTTACCAACACTTATAATTCCTAACCCGTGATCGGATAGACGATCCAATCAAGGTTGTCGTAGCTAGTTACCGGACTTATAACATCTATGTGGATGATCCCAATACTTGACACTATCTACTATTCTTGGCAGCATAGTAGTAGGAACTAGAGAAACTTATAAATTTTATCTTTGACCCTTAAAACATAGACAACCTTCTCTCGTGTGTTTAACGATGCATCGGGAAGGGGCATGTCAAATTTTGGCACCGTTGCCAGGGATGTTAGTTTAATGGTCTAGTGATTGGCTTGCCTGGTATGTTAGTAGAGTAATTAGTGTTGTTTTTGTTTTATTTTTGTGGTTTCTAGTTGTTGAGCTTCTTTGGTTGGTATCCTGTTACTTCTAACTTTTCTACTAGTTTTGTTCTTAGTTGGGTATTGTTCGCTCCTAGTTTATTGTACATGCCCGTACCATAATTTTGGAGTCTTACATTATCCAACGGACTACACTGGTGGAAATAGAAGAAGGAAAATGAGGCCTAGACAGGAGGTTCCATGGGAGCCGGTTATTGTGTTTGAAGAAGAAGAGAAATAGAGGAGGACAACCGCACCTTGAGGGAGTTGATGACTCCAAAATTGGTGAATCAACCCCTCTGCATCATCTTCCTCCTTTACCGCCTAATGTTACATGTGAACTAAAGAGTGGGATGATCCATTGCTTGACGATCTTCCATGGGATGACCAGAGAGGATCCAAACAAGCATCTTTCGGAATTTGATTTGGTGTGTACAAATATGAAGCCTACAAGAGTCTTGGAGGAAGATTACAATCTAAGTTTGTTTCCATTTTCACTTTGGGATTCAGCCAAAGATTGGTTGTATTACATCATGGATGGATATGAAGTGCCATTTTCTAGAAAAGTATTTCCTAGCTCGAAGTTGATTGAAGAAACAGTTGTCCAACATCTCTCAATTTGCTAATGAGTCCCTCTATGAATTTTGGGAGCAGTTCAAGAGATTTTTTGGCAAGCTTCCTGTATCATCCATTCAAGGAAGGATACTTGGTTTACTATTCCTTCGAAGGTTTGTGTGATAACGATATGCATATGTTGAACGCTGCTTGCAACAGCTCGATCGCCAACAAGAACCCAAGGGATTCAAAGGCACTCTTCAAAGAGATGGAATATTGTACAAGGAAATTTAGCACACGATCTAGGGTGAAGCCCACGGAGGAACCATATCAACCCCCTAAATTAGATAAACAAGTCTAAGCTCTTGATTCCATAATGAAAGAGTTCATGAAAATGGGAGTTCAACAAGTGAAAGTGTGCGGCATTTGAAATCTTGATCATCACACAGATTCATGTCCACAAGTGTCAGAGGATTTGGAGAAAGTTAAGGCGTTGGAGTTTAACAATGGAGGGAATGGACCATAGTTTCCTAGGGAACAACAACAAGGGTTCCGGGGGAACCAAGGAGGAGAAAGAAAAGATCCATATGCAAACATCTTCAACTCGAGGTACCGAGATCATCCCAACTTCCGTTGGCGATAGGAGAACCAAGTGCATATGTACAACCGAGGAGGACAAGCTTCACCTCAACCCTATCCAAGGGGAGAAGCGCCTTCCAACAACAATGCCTCACTTTACAAGTTGGACCAAGAGGAAATCATTAATGCTATCTCTCAATTGTCCAAGAAGCAAGACATCTTCCCGGAGCAAACAAGGCGAGAGATTGAAGATCTCGGGACTAGAGCATTCTCAAGCATTAAAAATCTTGAGGTTCAAGTCGGGCAACTTGCTACATCGGAAAGCTAACTTGAAGCCAAGGAATCCGGAAAGCTTTCTTCCCAACAAGAGATTAATCCGAGGAATGTTAGTGCCTTGAAACTAAGAAGCGGGAAAAAAGTGCACAAGCCCAAGAAGGAGATCCTACAGGAAGACAACTTGATTGAATAATTCAACACAACCAATACGGAGGAGCGAGAATTGGTTGTAGAGTAGCCCATCAAGGAGATTCTAACACCCAAGGCACGGGTGAACCTCCCGCCGCCTTTCCCTAATGCACTTAACGGAAGGCCAATGGCGACAACCAATGACGAGCAATTCTGAAAAATCTTTGAGAAAGTAGATGTTAGTATTCCAATCTTAGACTTGATTAAACGTGTTCCTTTGTATGCAAATTTTTGAAAGTCGCATGTACCAAAAAGAGGAATAAACCTCTTACAAAAATAGGAAAAGTGAAAGTAGGGGAGTTGCCACACTTAATCATAAAAAATTGCCTACAAAATGTGACGATCCCGACGTGTTTTCAATTACTATTTCTTTAGGTGGTAAAATGGTGAAAAGCTATGATTGATCTTGGAGCTTCTGTTAATGTCATTCCTTCTTGTATATATGAAACCTTAGAAATAGGTGAACTAAAGGAGAATAGTGTGATTGTCCAAATGGCCGATCATTCTCAAGCTAGTCTTCGGGGACTAGTGAAGGATGTGATGGTTCGAGTAGACAAATTAGTGTTTCCGGCAGACTTCTATGTCCTTGATGTTGCGCACGATGATGGTGCACCCTCATTTTATTGGGGAGACCTTTTCTTAAAACATCAAGGACTAAGATTGATGTTCATTCAGGAACACTAACCTTAGAGGATGACATGGATAGAGTTGGTTTTGATATTTACAAGTCTAAGCATGATTCACCAAATCCCTTTCTTATGTGCAAAGGCATAACTTTGTGTGAGTAATGTGCTCAACATGATGAATCTTGTGTGATTAAAAATGTTAAATATCTCAATGATATTTTTAAGGATGATGATGTATTACCTGGCATTGAAACCTTGCATGATCTATCTTGTATGAATGATCCATGAAATGATACACTGGTTGATGAACATGTCTCTTTTGGTGTGATTAAAGATGCTTTGCCTCCGATATTGCATAGTAACTTGTAGCGGAAAATGAAGCGGGTTAAGGAATTAATCACTCCTAAACCCCTTCCGATTCCCAAAATCAACAAGAATGTATCGATAATTGAGAAATATGGGCATGTTTGGTATGTCTCGCCAAAGATTAAGGGTAAGCCTAAGGTAATATGAAGACTCGTCCACAAGGACGTGGTTGTTAGTGGTGTCAAAAATGGTGACTATGGTGAACCATCAAATTGTTCTTATTAGTTTTCCAAAAATGCATAAAATAATAATAAGTGAAGAATACAATAAAAATATGGTGGTTTATGTTATAGTTTCCTTCTAAAAATATTTTCTTTTGAAATTTTAGGAATGTGTTAATTTGTGGTGGTGTTTTTTCAGAAAAATTGAGTCATCTATTTTATTTGGAATAGTACTCCTCTTGATTTTGGTGTTTTTGGGTAAAGATATGGAAGAAATATTTTTGAGAAAAATATAGGGGTGCCTTATGGCAGGGCCTGGCACGAGCCATGCCATGCAATACAAGCTTTGCCTGAGCCCATTGGCACAAGGCTGACAAGCTTTCCATGAGTGCGCCATGGAAACACCATGTAACCACTGGTACTAGTCCAACATACCCTAACACAAGCCACCTAGTGTCCATACTAGGCTGACTCGTGCCACCTCTTGACCAGCACGGAACCCCACCCACGTGGCACTTCCATGCGTCATCATGGATCCCCCTTTTGGATTTGTGATGCCTCCCTCTTCACCTAATAAAACCTAGCCTACTCCTCCATATAGCCCTTCCCCACCTCTCCCCCTTGTTCCAAACCTTCCCACACCGTCCATCATCTCTTTTTCCTCTCCCAAATTCACATATTCAACCTCTCCCACTATTTTATCCATATCTCCCTCAATTATCATCCAATTCAGCCCTATTAGGTATCAAGTTCTTCGTATTTTTGAGCTCTATCAAACAAAATAAACCTTAGCCTTATAAACCTCACATATTTTCGAAAAAAAATTAAAGAATATCTCGGCAAGAATAGAGTTTTTCTCCCAAAGAGCTCAATTTTTAGTACATTCCGGGTGTTGGTATTACTTTGACCCATTCTAGGAGGGATTATGCACATTATTCGAGAAAATATCTCATCACATTTGTCACTGGAGGTACTTGGCTGAATTTTTATTCTTTTGGAAGTTTTGAAATTCTTGTGTTGTAGGGTTTGCATGTTTGAAAATTTTGGTGGATATTGAGGTTGATATTATTTTTTGCTTGAGGGTGTTTGTAGTGTTTATGGTTGGAAATTTTTTCTAGAACATATCTGTGGTTGTGCTATACTTTTGTGCAACAATCCCGGCCTATAGACATAGGGGAGAATCTATGGTACCATTTATGGGGTTGACGTCCCTATCTTAGGATTAGAAGGAAAGGTGGGGCTACCTAGTATGGTGCTCTATTTAAGAGACAAAATTTGTGGACGGAGAGACCCTAAAAAATCTCAAACTCTACCAACCTATCAGGGTCCTACTAGGTAGGATTGGTATGAAGGAGTTTACTACTGTGTCAGCCCCCACATACACTAGGTACACCCTAGAGTTTTTGTCTACTATTGCCAAGGAAAACAACAGGCATATGGGGAGGTACATTAGATTCCATTTGGGAGATGTTCCACGGGGCATGACTTATGCTCAGTTGGCGGAAATATTCAAATGGAAGTTGTAGAGAGATGGGAAGGGTTACAACGAGACAAATACAAGTTATGATTTACATACGTTCTAGGCTATCATCACCCGCCAGCTAAGGGGAAAGAAAACAAGAATAGTGACATAGTGCATCAGGCTCTAAGATACGTAGCCTGACTATTAACTGTGGTAGTTGATTGTCACTGGGTGCCCACCACAGCTATCGAGAGAGATTGCAGGATATTTTGATGCATCTATATGAGTAGAGCTTGTCCCAACCTCCTAGAATATTTTTTTACTCATTCCATTGAACTTTCCACGACCCCAACCCGCACTGGGAAGATAGCGATTAGAGGTATGGTTTTGCTCCTGGTTCATTATTATGCCCACCCGGTGAGTGATGAGATGAGGGCTTACCCAAAAAAATCCCTTTACACTCACTCTACCTGTCATGGATGAGGCGAAACTTATATTGGTGGAGTGTGGCACTATATTCTGGTTGTACAAGGCAAGAAATACATGAGGTTGCCCCAGCATTTGAGGACGGGTCTGAACAAGAAGTTCAAATTGCAACACCTTGTCATCGAGCCAAATGCATATTCGGATATGGGTTTGGACGATCACTACCCGGGAGAGAAGGGTGACTCAGAGGAGGAGGATAAGAATGATCAGGAGCTGGTCCCGGTGTATCCCGCAAAGTTTTTTCCCATTCAGTAGTAGGTTATCCCACCACAACCAGCATTCGCACATGAGATGCTGCCACCACCTTTTGAGCAACCCGTAGCGCCACCGCCTACTTTCAGACCGGTATTTAAAGGACCACTTCCTCATCGGGGGCCGTCTGTTATTCATGAGAAGCCATATCATTCTGAAGGGCAGGACGCTAAGCACTCTATCTCTTCTCATTATGATAATTTTGCACAGTCCAATTGTGGACCCTCACCTGGCCCGAGCCCTGTTCCTCGAGCCTTACATGCACAGTGTATCAGGATATTTCTTGCATGAAAGTCAGTCCTGACATCACCTACAATACATCTTCTTCTGGAAGCACGAGTCATCTGGCTTTCAGTTATTTTTTCATATCCTATATGGACTCATCAGCCAAATAGACCGGACTGGGCACAATCCTTAGGGAAATCCATCTTCAGGATTAGGCATGAAGTTCACAAGATTGGAATGCAGTTGGATTATCATGAGTGGGACACAACAAACAAATTTGACAGGGTTGACGGTCAACTGCTCCACTTGATGGAGGATATGGGCCACTTGCGAGATGGTATTAGGAAGATCAGTGACGGGTTGCGTACATCAGGCATCGGGGAAGGCTATTATCATCAAGTCCAAGCAGACAGGTGCACGAGGCCAAACGCCGGAGGACACATTGAGCATCTCTCGGTGTTTCCAAATTTTTCCTTACTTCTATGCATTGGGGACGATGCATTAACTAAGTGGGGAAGGAGTTGGAACACTTTGATGGTAGCATCTTCTTTGTTTATGTCCTAGTTTCTGATTACAATTGGGATGATCGTGTGATGACTGTGTTTTTCTTTGTTTTGGCATTTACCCCATTTGGATGTTGAACTTTCTATTTTTTTTTGTTAATTTTAGGTGTGGGGGCACCTTTTGGTAGTTGTATTTGGGGGTGTATTTTTAAAACTTTGGTGTTGTAATTTTCCTTTTTCATTATTTTTTGTAGTATGAAGCCCAACTTTGGGGCATTTTGTGCTACAAAAAAATTGAAAATTTTGAAAAATGCAAAAAAATACCCGGCTAAGTTGGAAATCTGAAAGGAAACTTAGGCAAAAATAATAAGGAAAGGCCGGATAGGACAAAACAACTAGGTAAAAATGAGAGGTTTGGCACAACTACGTTTGGAAACCTAGGCAAAAATGCAAGGTCGTGTGGAAAAAGGTGAGTTGGTGAGCTCAACATGTGTGAATGTTTGGACGAAAACCCAAAAGGGCTCCTAGGAAAAATGAGAGAAAGTGAGAGAAATTTGAAATAGAACTTCAACATCCTTTGGCCATTTCTGGCCATTTCTTCATCATCTCTTGGATTTTCTTTGGTGGTTTCTTCGGATTAGTAAGCTCGTTCAACACTTAACTTTCATACTTACCTTTTTCTTCACAATATTTTGTGAATGTTAGTTTACTTTAGCAACTTCGGGGAGTGTGAGAGTTGTGAGATTCTTATTTCTTTCGGAGAACTAGGGTAGCTTGGGAAAAAGTTGAATGTATTGGCTAACTTCTCTTTTCATGCTACATTTTGCTTATTCATTTTCTCAATTTTGTTTACTCGAGGATGAGTAAAGGTTTAAGTGTAGGGGATTGATGTCCACCGTTATGCATGTGTTAGTCAATGCATTTAACACATTTATTATCATCTTTTGTTTGGTTGATTTATAGTTTTAGTTAGGTTTGCATACCAAAGCGTTTAGATGGCCATTATTGGTTTTCTTGTCTAAATCTCATATTTTGTAGACTTAATTAAGACTAATGGACACTTTTTATTCACGTTCACCTAGATCTTCCTCTCTTATCTCATTAGTAGGTTGCTTATGAGTTCTTTTTAATTTTTTTGTAGAAGGCCATCCACCAGGGTGGTAGTAGATATTTGAAGGTTATTCGCAAGGATGGTAGAATATATCGAAGGCCATTTGCAAGGATGGTAGTAGATTAAAGAACAGACTCCAAATTGTGATAGTTGATAGAATTGGGAGCAAGAAAGGCGGATTCGAAGTTCAAGAAGGCCAAAGGAAAAAGGGAGGGATCGTTGCTCGAGGTTGCACAGAGTTCTGGGAAACATTTGATAGGAATCACCACTTAAGAATGTCACCACTGGATTCATCTTCTCGAGCGCTATAAAATCAACTACAAGAACTCTCAAATTAGACCAACGGTTCACCCATAATAGAGGAAAGAAATTATCCTAGCAAACTAGTCATAGCCGGCATGTAGCGCACAAGCTCAGTATGAGCCAAAAGCTAGCATGGCCCATGTAGCTTGTCTTGGCCCGTGTCAGGGGGCCTTGGCACAGCCCATATCACCTGGCACATGCCATGTCAAATTCTAGCACGAGGGGTCACCATTTCACTCCAAACATTGTGTAAGTATGGGAGCCGAACGATCCGTTTTACACTTCCCATGCCGTTTCAAGTCACAAATTCCAAGACCAGACCACGGGGTGTGATAATGATACAAGGCACACTGAGGTACGGAGTAAAAAAGTTTTAGCCGATGGGGCGCACCAAACGACATATGATGCGGATCAGAAAGAGAAAAACAAAGACCCGGCCGACGGCCCATGCCAGAGCTGGCACCCAATGCCACCTTGAATGGCATGGCCCATGCCATGGCTGGAATCCTGCGTCGATATAAGCCCCCTTCGCAGGCATGGACCGTGTTACGAGGTACCCCCGCGCCAGTGGCGGCTACTAGGGTTTTTGGCCACTTTTGGGCCTCTTTTTAGGCCTAATTCCCTACTACTATATATATGGACCTCAGTATAATAGGGTTAAGTGAATGCTCATTTTTAGATCTTAGTAGGAGGCTAGAGAGAAAACACTCTCACTTCTCTCTAGATTTTTTTCTTTTCATCTTTTTATTTTTCTTTACCCAAAGGTGTTGAATCTAATGAAATACTTGGGTTCAATGCTTAGGGAGTAGATATCTAACTTGTGGATTATATTTGTATTCATGTCTTAATGTTTATTTTGTAAAATTTCTAGATCTATCTATTTCTATGTGTTTTATGGTTATTATATTGGATTGTTCTTAATATTCTTGTGAATTGCATAATTGTCACACTTTGTTGGCACACAATTGAGTCTACTTTCTTGTTGGTGCACTATTTATAGTCCCCGATTAAGGAAACCTAGATGCGCTTGGGGTGACGATAATCTGGAACTGGGCGTGTACATGATGGTTACCATTGTTAATCATCACGATGGACCATACATCTAGTTAGTTGAAAGAGGTCCGAAGGGTTGCGGGTGGAGATATAG
>JAULKJ010286988.1:0-12639 GCA_032355405.1 Rubia balearica | reverse complement strand
TTCTCCAAACCCTAACACATAATCATACAAGCAATTCATATACTCAAACTTCCAATATCATTAATGGATTCAACAACTCTATTCAAGCACAATAAATACACAATAGCAAAGCATTAAATAGCTTACATATAGGTATCAAGACATGGGCTTGGAAGCCTTAATCAATTTCTCCCAAGGTTGAGTTTAGCTACTACTAATCATACTAACATCCATAGAGAAATTCATACATAAATAAAGAAAGAAAGGGAGAAGAGAAATGAAGAACTAGGGTTTAAAGAGATCTATTTTAGGCCAAGAGAAAGGATTGGTTATGAAGATAAGGATAGGGTTATTTATAGTACACAAGTGGGTGAGAAAATAGTGAAAGGGGGGAACCGGGCGCGCGGTAGACTGGGCGATCCGGGCGAGCGCGTTGGAGCTGTGTCACCCGAGCTGGAGCTGGCACGGAGATATGGGCGCTAGGGGCGCGGCAGCGCGCTGTCTTCTTCACCCGGCTGGTCTTCATTCTTCAAATCCGGACTTTTATTCTACCAAATTGTATTGGCCTTCACTTCTAAACTCTTATTTCCTTGTGAATCTTCATTCTTGAATCTTTAATCACAACCTAAAAGATCTTCATAAACTCTTTAAACTAGAGACTTAAGATATAACTCCTAAATCATCATCCTAACTTTCTTACCAATAAAACATCATTTATTCTTATACAAAAGCTCAGTCTATTACACACATGAGTTCCAAATGTGCTAAAAATAGATGAGCACATCACTCATAAGGATAAAAAAAATCATTAGACTCAAAAGTAGGTTACAAAATGAAGGATTTAAATACGAAAACCGAAAATGGTTATCTAAAACCCTTATGATGTAAACCTACTAAATCTAGAAATCTTCCACAAAAAGGTAATAAAAGAGATGTTAAATGCTTCGGAAAATACATGCATTTGACATCACATCAAGTACTCAATTAACCCTTGTAAGTTATGTTTTATTTAGAAATTTATTTTTAGGAGGGTACGAGTGGTGAAATGACCTAAACTATCATGATCTTATACGGGAATAACAAAAGACAAAAATACCTCCGCACCACAACATTTTCCACCGTCGCCCAACCGACTTGAAGACCTCAAACGCCGCTGCTAGTCCATTACAACAAATGCCCCCCCACGAATTTACCATGGCCAATTTTTGTATTGTTTGAGGCTTATTACATATTGTCTCCACCTTAGCTACAACATTCGGAGCCTGAGTCCTACACAGGAGTAGTCTCTCAACCTAGGGCATGGGTCGCATCAATTCCTCACACAGTTTCCATCATATATATATATATATATGTGTATGTATATATGTATGTATGTATGTATATATACACACACGTTGAGACATTAGAGTTTAAGGAAGTTCAGTTTTAATTTTCATCAGGATTTAATATATTAGTTTTGGGAAAGTTTTCCTTTCTATAGGCATATGAAAAAACATGGTTGAATTAGAAATATAGAAAAGTAAAATATTTTAGTTTCAATATTAAAAATTCATTATGTGCAACGTGCAATATAGTTATAAGTTTATGAACTGATTAATGATTTATTCTAATTTGCAGTTTAAACCTTATTTTTCCATAAATAATGGAAAAACCGTTTTTCCATTATAGTTATTGCACCGATGATCGATGTTAACTGATACAAGTTATTCTTAGCCGATACAAGTTATTCATTATTGCACCGATGATCAGGTCTCGCGATTATAAAGCCAAGACATTGAGGATTCACTCTCACGATTCTTAGGCCAAAACATTAAGGATTGGATCCCATGATTCTAAATCCAAAAATTTGAGGAACGAATCTCATTATTCTAAAGCAAAAATGTCAAGGACCAACTCTGACAATTCTTAAAGCCAAAATGTTGAGGAACGCCTGGCGCAATCTTCAAATTCTAAGGATTGGTACTCATCTCGAAAATCCTGAGGCGGACATTCATTCTAAGAAAAATCAAGAATCGGATACTGTCTTATATATGGTTTCAAAGGCTGGTACTTACATTCCATGAAACTGACGAATGAACGTTGATAGAAACCCTGGTATTATTATCTCTAAAAGAAAATAAATAGCAAAGAAAAGCCAAACAAAAGAGGATTAATTCACTAAGAATTCTCGAATTTATGAAAACTATGGATTATAGCTAAAGCTACCCTATTGAAGGCATTGCCTATCTAACTAAAAACTACCGTAGAAGAAAAATCAACATTTTGAAGATTGGACAGCTCTTTCATATGCATGAGTCGGCAGTGATCTTATCATAGGGGGAACATTATTTGGAACCAAACTCCTCAGCCGAGGAAGGTGAGTGACCAAAGACCTGGTGAAGAAAGAAGCGAAAATGAAATATGCTCCCTTCTCACACTACACCACCTTGTTTGAGTTTCCCTGTCTGACTGAAGATAAGATCTCTGTAGCATCGTAGCCTACTAGAGGTTGGCAGTAAAATCATGGAAATTGCTCAAAAAAACTGGTGGGAAAACCAACCATCCTGCCAACCTTGCAGCAATTGGCAAACCAGTGTGATAAGAAACCTATAGGCTTCGTCCTTATATTTCGTGTTTTGTTTGGTCAAATTCACTGAAAAGGAAAAAAATGCTAAGAAAGAGTGTTAGTAACGGATAAAAAATATAGAAAATGTAAGAAACCAAATATAACTATACCTGATAGGAGGATGACAAGTTGAGCGTTAACTGACGAGCTTTACTGTGAGAAGACCATAAATCCAAGAGAATAAAACCCCTTATTCATGGTAACAAGCCCACGAATAAACTTCCAAACCAATAGGAAAACTTATTATCTGAAACTAGGGAAAAAATCTGGGGGCTTCCCTAGAGAAGGTAAAATGGGAGGCCGTTGTCGTGCCTCTCAAATATAGTATTTATAGGCCCTAATTGCGGAAAACTACTAGAAAATAGATAGTAGCAAGTCAAGGTCGTCCACGAGGAAAGTGGGGTTTTTCAAGTGTTAAATGTAGTTAAAAAGAACATGAAGAATTCAATATACGTGTGTGGTAACAATGTGTGGGGTTTTGGTTTTTGAAAACACTACGATTACTTTAAACTACTAAATTAAGAAACAATTATAGAGAACGATGCAAATACGATCACACTAGCACGAAAGGTGGAATAAAGATTATAAAGAGTCTTGGGCGCAATTGGTTTACATTTCTAATCATCCTTTGATCACCGATTAATTAACCTAATTTTATGCATTAATCACATATTGTGGAAAGCTTATTAACACCATTCGAGTGAAGATATTTCTTGCATCTTCATGATTATAGTTAGAGCGGGTGATCGGTGCCACACAACAACCTTTTCCCTCGAGTTACGCTAGATGATCGGCGTTATAAACTTTCTCGAGAATTGCAATAAACATGGAGACCCAATAAAACTAACACAATATCCTACAAGCGAGAGATATTGGGATAGTACAAATATATCTACTAATAATGACTATAAGGATTGGCCTTCATGCTAATCGTTATCAGTGATCCATAATGATAATTGGTCAAACCCATTCAAATTCATCTTAAATCTAAGAAATTTCATGAATCAACAATCACAATTAGTTTTCACCCCTAATTACAACCTAACGTAAATCAACAATAATCACGTGTACAGAACGTCAATTCACAAACTCCAACTAGTTGATAATCCTAGTATAAATCGTGCATTAACTACACAATAAGCACAAAATATACTTAATCAGAGCACAAAATTGGATTAATCACATCTCAAAAATTCATACTAGAAATGCTTACCAATTGCTACCAAGAGTATATTTAGCCTAGATTAGCTAAGCCCATAAATTAATAGCAAGATTCTATGGTAAACATAAGAAAAAACATGAAGAAATAAATGTGTTTTTAGCGTTTTTGAAAGAGAAATTTGGATGAGAAGAGAATAGAGGAAAAGAAGAGGCTAAATTATTATTTTTAAGGCCTCAGTTCAGATCCGTCTCTGCGGGCCGCAAGGTATGCCTGTGGCCTACAGTGAACTTGCTGCCTGCTTATACCAAAATTCCATATTTTGGCCTTTTGTTTTTGAAATCGTCTAGCTTCTTCGATTCTTCTTTAAAAATCGAACTGTTCAAACCCGAACACTTTAATATAATCTAAAACACTTCATAAATTAAATAATTAGGATATAAAACATATGACTTCATCCTATCCCTTAATTGATAAAATCTTAATTTCTTTTCAATTAAGTCCCTAATCTATTACAAAATTAGATTTCGAAAGAAAAATGGGATATAAATTGAGCACATCATAATCGAAAAAACTCAATTGCACTGAGCTGCATTAAAAAGGAATAAAAAATACTTGGTTGAAAGAAGTGAAGTAATTTTCTGTGATTTCGATGCATTGTTTCCCATAACATCAATCGACCCGACAACATAAAAAGCTTACACATTTGTTAATCAAAGTTTCAAATATTCTTGCTTGAATAAGTGTCTTTTTTTTGTTAATTACCTTTTTTTCTCATAATAAAAAACACTTATTCTGATTTTAAGGTTCAAAATTTATTCATCTTGTATTAATTATATTTTTAAAAACATTGGTAATTTCTTGAGGAATTGGTGAAAGTCTATTAAAGTGCATTATTTGAGCATAATTAAGCTTAACATAACGTGTATTCTTTGAGCCAACTTATTTGAACGTAAAATTGGAACCTCTCCTAATTATTGAATCATTCCTATAAATCGATGTGATGACTCAATTTAGTCATGCGCTCCAAATTTCGAAGGCCAGTTGTGATACTAGGCATAAGAATTGCTTTTATTTGTTATGCAGCAGAAAATTGAAAATTACTGGAAGGTCTTTGCACCTTCGGCTGTCTCTAAAATGGTTCCTCAACTGAATGACCATGCTAAGAAACACAAGAGAAGGTAAGAGGATGGATTGAAAAGTTTTCGTTAATTTTTTTATTTAGTTGATGTGTGTATCAACGTTAGATTCGGGTTGCGTATCATTTGCTCATGTTAGATAACCCGCCTCCTCCCGAGCATTGTTAAACAAGAGTGAATGACGATTAGGGGTCAAAGATAGAATTTATATGTTGTTTCCATTCCTAATACTATACTGCCAAGAATGGTAGATAGAGGCAAGTACCAGGGTCATCCACAGAGATGTTAGAAATCAGTTAATTTACTAAACACAACCGTGGTCAGGTCATCAATCCGACCACGTGTTAGGAATAAACAGTGTTGTGAAAATACTCATGTGGAAGGAGGGAATTTCAACTATCAACTACAAGCATGCAATCAACATAATTAACAATATAAACTAACATTCGGGGAATATTTACGTAACTTGGTCAATGTTATTTCAATCACCGATTTCATCAAATACAAAAACTAAACCCTATTGTAGTTTTTGTGTTACGTGGTGTGGAAAATGGTCGAATCTTCTCCCTGTCTGTCACATAGAGGCGAGCGTATAAAATCTTCCATCAGCCTCTCCTCCGTAACTGGGGGAGTGCAACAATAGATATAGCTTATTGTGCAGGTCTGATTCTCCCTCGTGCAATTAACTCCCAGGTGAAACACCACCCTAGGCCTAAAAAGGCAAATGAAGTAACCATCTTATCGATGGCTATAGGATTAACAAAATCATCCTAGTTTGCTACCTACTCTATCTCTACCTACAACCCTTCGGACCTCTTTGGTCGACTAGCTAGATGCACAGTCGACCGTGACGATTAACAATGGTAACCCTCGCGCACATGCCGAGTTCCAACTATCGTAAGCCCAAGCGCATCTAGGTTTCCTTAACCGGGAGTAGCAATAGTGTACCAACATAAAAGTACACTGGATTGTATGCCGACAAAGGGCGACAACCTTGTAATTCACAAGAATATTAAAAAACAAACCAACATAATAATAAAAAAATACATAGAAATAGGTAGCTCTAGAAATCTCACAAAATAAACATTAACACATGAATACAAATATAATCCCCAAGTTATATCCCTACTCCCTTAGCATTGAACCCAAGTATTTAATTTGATTTAACACTTTTGGTAAAAGAAAAATAAAAAGTTGAAAAGAAAAGAACCTAGAGAGAAGTGAGAGTGTTTTCTCTCTCTAGCCACCTACTAAGATCTAAAAATGAGTAATAACTTAAACCTCAGTAGACAAAGATCCATATATATAGTAACGGGAAATTAGGCTTAAAGATAGGCACAAAAGTGGCCAAAAACCCTAGCGCTGCCATTGGCACGGGAGATGCATCGTGCCATGGCTCGTACCAGTCATGCTGGTGCAGGGCACTGGTTCTGGCACGAGCTGTGCTGCCTTGCTAGTTAGTGCTGAAATGTTCGAGAGCCGTTGGTCGGGTCTTCGTTTTACTCCTTCTGATCCGCGCTACGTGTCATCTGGTGGGCCCCGTCGGCTAGAACCTTGTTTTGCTCAGTACCTCATTTTGCCCCGCTTCATTCTTCAAAACCTGTAGGCTAGTTTTCGTATTTGTGACTTGAAACAGTGTGGACCGTGTAAAATGTAACGTCCCACTCCCATACTTAGCCAATTTTCGGAGTGAAAATATGACCCCTTATGCTGAAATTTGACATTGCCCACTGCCAAAGCCCCCTGACACAGGCAGTGACAAGCGGCACATGTCATGCTAGCTTTTGACTCATGCCGAGCTTGTGCGGTCCACGTCGTCCATGGCTGGTTCACTTGGCTAACCTTTTTTCTCCCCCACGGTTTATCCGTTGGTATCATTTGGGAGTTCTTGTAGTCAATTTTACAGCTCTCAAAAAAACTAATCTAATGGTCACACCCTCAAGTGCTGATTCCTCTTTGATTTTCCCAGAACTCTGCGCAACCTTGAACAACGATCCTTTTGTTTCTCCTTTGACCTTCTTAAACTTTGAATCCTCCTTTGTTGATCCTAATTTCATCTACTATCATGATTTGGAGTCTGTGACTTTGAATCTACTACCGTCCTTGCAAATATCCTTCGATAACTTTTACCATCCTTGCGAATGACCTTCAAATATCTACTACCTCCCTCATGGATGACTTTCTACAAAAGAAAATGAAAAACCACTCACGAGCAACCTACTAATGAGATCAAAGAGAAATATATTGGCGCCCGTTAATGCAACGTGTCAATTAGTCTCAATTAAGTATAAAAAATGCAGGATTTAGACAAGAAAACTAATAATGGCCATCTAAAGCCTTTGTCGTGTAAACCTAAGTAAAACTAGCAATCAATCAAATAAAAATGATAATAAATGTGTTAAATGCATCGGCTAACACATGCATAATGGTGCACATCAATCCTTCCACACTTAAACCTTTCCTCATCCTTGAATAAACAAAAATGAGAAAAGAGCTAAGAAAAATGTAGCAAACAAAGAGAAGTTTAGCCAATACATTCAACTTATTCCCAAGCTCCCCTAGTTCCCCCAAAGAAGTACAAATCTCACAACTCTCACACTCCTCGAAGTTGATAAACTAACCTATATATCCCAAAATGTTGGGAAGAAAAAGGTAAGCATGAAATATAAGTGTTGAACTAGCTTATTAATCTGAAGAAATAGCCAAAGATAATCCAAGAGATTTTGATGAAGAAACCACCAAAGATGTCAAAAGGATGTTGAAGTTAAATTTCAAATTTCTCTTGATTTATCTCATTTTGCCTAAAATCCCTTTCGGGTTTTCATCCAAGAATTCACACATGTTGAGCTCACCATCTCACCTTTTTCCTCAAGGCCTCTCATTTTTACCTAAGTTTTCCAACTTGGCCGTGCCTAGCCTCTTATTTTTACCTAGGCCTTTCGACCTATCCGTCTTTACTTCCCATTTTATCCTAAGTTTCCCTTTTAGGTTTCAAATTTGGCTAGGTATATATATATATTTCATTTTTTCAAAAAAAATTGTTGCAGAAAGTACCCCAAAGTTGGGCTTCATACTACAAAAGATAGTGAAAAATAAAAACATTACACCACCAAAATGTTCATCCCAAAAAATTCCCCAACAAAGTGATAACCATCTAAAGATCACACCATCAAAGATTCTACCAACTTCCAAAAACCAAAGAAAAGAACAAACTAAAGAAACACCAAGAACACAAAGAATCCCACGATGAAAACTCCTAAGTGTTTCACTACTCCCTCCCCCACACTTTAACTTTGCATTGTCCCCAATGAAATGAATCAATAAAAATCATAAGTGGGGATGAGAAATGTAGTGAAGTTCACTCATTTGACCCCAAAGGGTCCCTCCTCAAGTTTCAAGTCTCGTGACTCCTTCTTCTCTCCTCTTGACACATTTCTTATTTCTCGTTGGGAATGATATCCCCAAAACCATCTAGCTTCAAAAGTGAAGTCTCTCTAGTACTTGCTTGATGGCCTCTTCTTGAGCTTCCGACCTTTCATCTATAATGGCAAACTCTTCCTTCATCTCCCGCTCCATGAACTCCAACCTAGACTCCGAAGTATACATGGTACCCTTCATGGAACTTAGCATACTCCAAAAATAATCCAATTGAAAGCTCATCCCATCTACTACTTCACCGACATTCGTCACAATCTTGGTAGAACTAGAAAGTTGCCTGCGAAGATACGAAATTGATCAAGAATGTCCGCGGGTAGGCTAGTGCAGCTAGGAGGCGCTCTGACTGGGATCTCACTGTCATTCTTGTCAATGTCTATATCCAGGTTTGATAGGATTCTGTAGAAATCCTTCTCAAACCTTGAATCAGGGGAAATGAAAAGCTTCTCCAACACCGTATGTTGATCGATAGCTTCGCGTTTTGGCTGGGGTAGAATCATTAAATTGCACATTGAAGAGCCATCACATAGCCATACAAAGCGATCCATTGAAGTCACCATCCCTGCTTTCGCCAGCCTGTCCATCGTGTACAGTGTTCTTGAATGACCCAAATTTGCCACCACCAATGAAAAATGAGACGAATGGCCCAAGTGTTTGGATAAGAGTCCAACCGTGCCTCCTATATAAATCTTTCCACCTTTCCTTTTTTCTATCTCAAGGATTTCATCCACAGATATGCAACCATTTTGGAGTAAAAGTTTCCCCTCGGAGTCATCGGCTAAATGACATGGGCATCTGACCCTAGAGATTGGGAGATTTTCCCCTTACAGAACACTCTTATAGTTAATAGTCACAGAATTTAATGCAATGCGGGGTGGACAATTGTCATGCTCTTTCAAAGGTGCTTCCTTTCTGTGGCCGATAGAATCCTCCAAAAGTTGCTCAACGAGAAGAGAAGACCTTGTCGGTGATTCCTTGGGATCTCCTTCCCGTACTTTCACCCAAATGCTTTGGCAATATCACGATGCGATATAGTGTACTCAGTGTCATCCAAGTGAAATCGGATGAGTATCCTCACCTACTTTTCCTTGATTTTCTCCAGAGTTGCCAAGAATTCAAAAGTCCATCAAATATAGGTCTTCGAGAGCTTGTCCAAGAAACCCTCTAGGCCTATCCCACTAAGCAAGTATGTGATAGGCTCGAGTAGGCCTAGAGCTCTCAAAGTTTCTTTGCTAGAAAACATTTTTTCCAAGATAGTACGCTTCGGGAAATCTAGGTACCTTCACCTCCAGGCCACACCTTTGAAAATTTTGGTCAAACCTATAAATTTATCAACGACAAATGTGGGCTTGGGAGAAAGGGAAGTTTCTGGCTCCCATCTCCCAACCTTGGCCAGATTTTTCCCCTTACACCCCAGGAAGTGGTTCCCCTTTCCGACATTTTCCTCTCTGGGGCCATCCTATTCCCAACAAGAAAAAGTGGTAATGCAAGGATAACTAAAGGTATGCATTAAGATTCATTCAAAAACATCAATCCTTACTAAATAGCCACAACATTTAAAATCATGTTATCATAACATTCCAAATTATGTATCATCCTATTCAATCAAGAACCATTCTTTGCCAACAATCAACCCATGAATAATAATAGCATCCCATCAAGGATGTCATGCAATCAATAATCCCCCCTCTTAAACCATCACAATCATTGAAGATCACATCATCAAAGCACAAGGATAATACACTCATCCCCACACTTAGCATAGCACAAGATCACTCAAATAACCCAAGAATTTCTCTCAAAGACAACTCAACACATTTCCAAGTAAAAAGATCCTCATCAAATCAGAATTTCTCTAACTAAATTAAGTAAACATAGAGCTCAAAGAATTACCCAGAATTTGAAGGCAAGAGATGAAGAATCCACACAAGAAGAAGCAAAAATGCTAATTTTTGGGAAAAGCGGCTTAAAATTTTGAAATATCACGAGGATGAGTGACAATGAGTGTTCTTGAGAAATTTTAATGAGCTAAATGAGTCCTATGGGTGAGGTGATGTACTATGGATCATTATTTTCAACACAGAATGTGAATAAAAAAAAGGTACAATTGAGATAAGGATGGCATTTTTGAAATTAGAGAATGAGAGGGACAAAAGTACCAATCAATTTATGCATAAAGGGGGGTGTTAATGTACTATTTACACCAACATTTGGTGGAAAATAAATTTTTCTGAATTAATGGGCCAAGAATTTCATGTTTTCGTATCAAAATTCGAATTTCAAAAATCTCATTTTTTGGCTCAAAAATCGCAGCACATGAAGAATGACAAAAGGCACCCCTTATGCCGACAACCCGGGATGGCCCATGCCAGAATCAATCACAAGGCCCCCCTCATAGCAATGTGTGTGACACGAGATTAACTCTGTGAATAGTACCGTTTCTCCCCTTTTTCTCTTTTTTTCAAAAAAACCTTGTCACCAAACAAACCCTATATCTTTTCACTCAAAAAGAACGAGAGTCGAACTCAAATTCATCAATTAAAAAGAATTTAATTTCAAAAACCTTTGTCACACTAAAGCATGCAAAATATATCTACTAAAAACATGCCAAGAGCAAAGAAACAAAAGACCATGCATATTTATTATCATCATTACGACTTATTCCTCTGACATGCATTTTAATTGAAGGCACCTACCGTTGGGTCCCCGGAGTTACCATCGGCAACTCCCCCTACGATGAAGACCTTGTGAATAGGTCTCCACAAGGAGTTATTATTACTGTTAGGTGCTTTGTTTGCTAAGAAGAGTGAATACTAATTCATAGCCCAAACCGAATCCTTGGCCCTTTCCTTGGGTTTGGGAGGTGGTCAAAGGTGTTTTACATCCTCACCACTTCTTGCAACCCGCTGCATGTTAGTGAGCATAAAAACACATTCCAAGACATACAAATCATCACTAACATCATACAAGGTCATAGTCTCATCAACATGCTCATCACAGTTAAAGTGTATATGAGGGCTTCTCTTATGACTCTCAAAAATCTCATTAAGCATGTTATCTTCCTCATTATAATCAAGAGTCACATCAAGGCAATTATCCTTATCCG
This sequence comes from Rubia balearica, assembly GCA_032355405.1. Lineage (NCBI taxonomy): Eukaryota > Viridiplantae > Streptophyta > Magnoliopsida > Gentianales > Rubiaceae > Rubia > Rubia balearica. The sequence continues at coordinate 1,216 of JAULKJ010286988.1, read as the reverse complement.
TTATGCAGGAGTCATCAATTTGCATATCTTCTTCACATAAGGTTATGCCTTTACAAACAAGAGAGGGATTAGGTGAATCATGCTTAGACTTTTCAATATAAAAACCAACTCAATCCATGTCATCCGCTAAGGTTAGTGTTCCCAAATGAACATCAATCTTAGACCTTGATGTTTTAAGAAAAGGTATCCTCAATAAAATTGAGGGTTCACCATTATCTTGCACTACATCAAGGACATGGAAGTCCACCAGAAACACCAAATTGCCCACTCGGACCATCACATCCTTAACTAGTCCACAAATATTAGCTTGGGAGTGATCGGCCATTTGGACGATTACCCTAGTCTCTTTAAGTTCACCTATTTATAGGTTCTCATAGACGCAAGAAGATCTGACGTTAATAGAGGCACCTAGATCAGTCATAGCATTTTCACCAATTTACCACCAAAAGAAATAGGAACTGAAAACATGTCAGAGTCATCACATTCTGTAGGTAATTTTCTATGATTAAGAGTGGCGAATCCCCCTACTTTCACTTTAACTATTTTCTTAAGGTGTTGATTTCTCTTTCTAGTACATGCGACTTTCAAAAAAATTTCGTATGAGGGAACATATCAATCAAGTTTTATATCAGGACACTAACCTCCACCTTCTTGAAGATTTTTTTGGATATGATCATCATTGGTTGTCAGCTTCGGCCTTCCCCTAAATACATTAGGGAAAGGAGACAGGAGAACAACCCTCACTTCGGGTGTTAGAAGCTTTCTGACGGGTTCCTTCACAACCAATTATTGATCTTCCAAGTTGGTTTTATTTTTTTCCACGGACAAGTCATCCTCTTGTAGGATTTCCATCTCGGACTCACGGACCTCCTTTGTTTTCTTAACTTCAAAGTGCTCATATTCATCGGATTGACCTATGTTTGGGAAGGAAGCTTGCCAAAATTTTGGCTTCAAGTTGGCTTACCAAGGTGGCAAGTTACCCGACCTGAATCTCAAGATTCTTATGCTTGAGAATGACCTAGTCCCAAGATCTTCAACCTCACGCCTTGTACTATCTGCAAAGGCATCATGTTTCTTGGCCAATGAGAGATTGGTTCAAGGATTTCCTCTCAATCCAACTTCTAGAGTGAGGCAGTGTTGTTGGAAGGCCCTTCTCCCATCGGATAGGGTTGAGGTGGAGCTTGCCCACCTCAGTTGTACCCTTGCATGTGGTTCT
>JAULKJ010286978.1:0-12640 GCA_032355405.1 Rubia balearica | reverse complement strand
ACAAAATTTGACATTGTGAGTTTAATCCATTCACACATAGGATTAGCTCACAAATTTTGACATTGTGAGTTAATCCACTCACACATAGGATTAGCTCACAAATTTTGACATTGTGAGTGAATCCATTCACACATAGAATTAGCTCACAAATTTTGACATTGTGAGTTAATCAATTCACACATAGGATTAGCTCACAAATTTTGACACTGTGAGTTTAACCATTCACATTGAACAATGACATACCATCGCCTTCACCACTGTACTTTGCTCTTTTACTCTTAGCCCGTGATTATTCCTCACGTTTTAACCAAAAGTTTTTATTATCCTGTTGTATAGACATTTTTGTATACTGATGTGACAAGTGAAAAATATATGAGTAGGTCAAATTTCAGCCACGAATTTCAATTTAAATACTCTCCGTCTCAAGTCAAATTGTACAGAATTTTTTTCACCCTCATCAAGAAAATTGTTCAACTATTAATATGTTTAAGTACGTATTATAACGACAAAAAAAGTTACTTTTGAGAAACTACTTGTTCTGATGAACCAACAACATCACACAAGATAATATTATTGTTTATATAACTATTCAAATATGTGGTCAAAATTGGACAGTGAATACTAACATAAGGTGAAGCGTGTAGTTTGAACTGAGACAGTGAGAGTAATGAAATAGTCAAAATAAGAATGAGAGGGAGGGAGGGAGTATTGCTTACTCCCTCTATCCCACCTCAATTTGCAGAGAGAGAAAATAAAGTGGTATTTTGGTACAATACAATGTTAGAAAAAGCTGCTAGAAATAAAGTTTGAAAAGAAAAAAAGTTGATGGGTAATAGTGACTTACTCAGTGCTAATTAAAAAAAATTCCCTCTTCAAATTTGCCAAATCTTTCACTAATTCATTATAAATCAAATAAAAAAATGCATTTTTATTTAATGGCTTCTAAACCTCCACTTCATCTTCTTCAGCCAGAGAGATGCACAGATATGTACAAAAAAAATAGAGAAAAACAAATAAATCAAACATGCTTATTAGCATTCTAACAGAGAAAAAAATAGAGCAAGACAGAGCAAAAAAACAGGGAATAAAACAAAGCAAGACAGTTTTGGAAGCCGCATTCAAACACAATAATACCCACACAAAATACCATCAACATAAAAAAAACCCAACTCAAAAGTTCAAAAAACATCAAACATGCTCAGGTCAAAACAATAATATTACCGAATAACACAAATTCTTCAACATTTAAACCTTAAACAATCTTTATGCAACCAGATCTGAGAAACAATAACCAATTTTCCCATTATTAACCAAACCCAACTCAAAAAACAAGTAAAAATTGTAATGGAAGCAAGAAGGATGAACATTTAACCACATATTATTGAATAACACACTTAAAAACTTACGAATTCAAAGTGTAGATCGGGTATGAAACCCTTAAAGTTTTAAAATGGTCTTGGAAAAGACGTGCTTCATCTCACTGAGGAGATCCGGGGAGGGGGTGAACAGAGTGTGATTCTTCTCTCAATCTTTGCCATTTAACGGAGAAGACGTCCTTCATCTCCCACCGATCTTCATGCGACAGGCTGCGAAAACCTTTGCGTTGAAAGAGATGATGCGAAAAAAATAAATAACAGAGAGGGAGAGGGAGAGAAGATCCGTGAGAGTGAGAGGGAGAGGGAAAGGAAAGGTTAGAGAGAGAGAGAGAGAAGGAGAGAGCACCATGGCTTTTGAAAGAACCAACAATTGGAAACTCATCATAATTTTTTCCCTTAAACAGTAATTACCAACCCAAGGTCATTTCCATTTCAACCAATATAAGGGGTAATAATGGAATTTCAGAACAAGCTAATCAGCCCCTTTTTTTGGCAAATTTCAGAACTTGCAATTTGAGATGGGACACCCCTAAATGGAAAGTGTGCAGTTTGAGTTGGGATGGAAGGAGTACTACACATTTTCCCGTTCTTTCTTGGCCCAATTTATCCCGTTCTGGTTTTTTTTACATTCATATTATGGTGATGTTGCAAAGAGAAAATTTTTATGAATTTTGATCGAATATGTGTTTAATCATAGAATATTGTGATTGCATCAAATAGAAATAAATAACACATTTTGAAATTTGATTGATAGTTGTAGGATGTTCTAATTATAGATGTATTTCACCATACTTGTATCTATACATTCTGGCATACCCATTACTTTTTCAACCTATTTTCCCAAACTAAGGTAATTCGTCTAGTCCACAAAGACATAAACATAAGAATTATTACTAATTGGCAAACCCCGACAATAGAGAAAAACACCATTCGCTACAATGCCCCATAACCAGACCATAATCCAAAAATGGGAGCGTGATAATCGGACCATGATCACAAAATTGAAGAGCTATAATAAAGAGAAGAAACTCTAGCAAAAGAAAATGATAACTACTACATAAAGAAATATATGGTAAAACTATATTGACCTGAGCGTCAGACCTCCTTCCCCCAGACAAACTCAGGGACATTTGTAGGTACTTGCATAAGTATGGACTCGTCGTGAGTTGATTCTGGGCATTATCATTATTCGAAAGGAGTACCCGTATCAGTGGCTCCGTCTGTGGGGAATGTCTATGGAGGAAAAGATCTGCAGGTAGTGGCAGAACCAGAGCGAAATGTAAGGGGGGACTTAGTAAAGGCGGGGAATTTTTTTTCCAAAAAATTAACTAGAAAACATATCATACTTAAATAAATGAATATAAAATTATGATCCTACAAGTTTATTCCGACACTAAGAGGTCAAAAACCATTGGTTAATTTGATTATAATTATTAATGAAACGAAACAAAATAGCCAGTGAGTATCATTCTAGACAACTTCTTGTCTTTTACTCAACTAGAAAAGGAAAAATAAAAAAATCAATACTTAAAAAAAATCAGGAAACGTTAACCAAAACCCATAATTACTTCCAATTTTGCATCCAAATTTTCTCTTAAACTATATAAAAGATACGCACAAAGTATCCAAAAGACAAAAAAACCTATTGAGGCGGGGATCAGCACTTTTTCTGCGGCTACGCAGATGCAATTCACATAGATTTTGATTCCCAGCAAGATTACTGGTGCAGCGGCAGGGAGTGTTGGCCTCAATGTGCAGTGTTAGGGAGTGGTGGATGACAGACGATGGTGGCATTGGCGCAGCCACAACGGTAAGAACTAAGAAGCAAAGCAGTGCTCTGTTTTCCAATTGCCCAATTTTGGTATATTGGGGGGGTTTTCCAACCCAGGTAGTTAAACGACTTCGTTTAACTACTTGGTTCTTGGAAAACAAATATTCTGCGCTCTTATTCTCTGAGATCAGGGGTGGAACCCTCAATTCGATGGCTCTCCCAGTACTAATTCTCTCATCACCAGATTTTAGGGAAGGCACCGACACACCCTCAACCCCTAGTTCTGCCACCGTTTGCAGGAAAATAAAAGTTCCCCTTTTTGAGTTTTGGTGGTTTCTGGGAAAATATTGAGCATATGCTAGAGCTGCCACCCATATAACATGTACCTAAAAAGTCCTTTTAGCTTTTACCCTTCAAAAATTGGCGCATGTCACTAAATGCAGCGCACATAGTATTCTTTTTTAAAAGGTGAAAGAATAATTCATTCTGAGATCGCTGGTAATGGAGTCATAAAACGGAAGATCCAAAGCACGAATATGTAAGAACAATTAATAGTTTGCAAAAGGTCTGGAATCCACTAGAAGAGAATAATCTTGAAATATTATATAAGAAAGATAAAATATTTCAGCAGTACAAAAGGTCCTTTAATACTACTCCCTCCGCCCTACAATAAACTTCTTATTTTCTTTTTTAGCCTGTCCAACACTTTTAAATCTATATTTATCTTATATATTTATATTTTTAAATGCTAATGCGGCTGAAGATGACATTTACCTAAAGTATAATTTTTTATTAGTTACTGTAGATCATATATTATGAAAATTTGCTCGAAATGTACATGACATGTACTAAAAATGTGTATAAAGTGTGACTGAAACATGCATGAAATGTGCATGAAGGGTGCCTGAAATGTGCATAAATTGTGCTTGAAATGTGCATCGAATGGCATACTGTGTGCATCAGATGAAGATTCTTTCTCAAATAACAAATTTCACACACTCACTAATATTCTCGATACATGCACTGAAAATGAAACAGTAAAAAAATACACTGGTAAGGTGCAGAAGTTTATCGAACAATGATAAGAAACAAGGAAATGATCCAAATGGTGTACTGGTAAGTCTTGAGCTTAGACTTGGGAAGCGAAGGATATACATGAAGATTGTATCTATAGGCGATCCATTCGAACTGGGGACGAACCAAAAACACGAACCTCAAGAGAAAATCAAACAGAAACCCCAGTATGTAAAAAGTTATCCACATGGGGAAGAATCCCCACTACTAAATTTATCGCTATTATAGCAACAAGAGTGACTAAAGATCAACATCACCTAGAAAACATTTAAAATAACAAAAAAAACTAATGGTTTTGATGGCCAAAATAATTGGTAAATAGCTATGTTACCTCGAAATGTGAGAAGAGGTGGAGAATCACGTAACGATTCGACACGACATGTGACATGACACGAGTCAAAATCTAGCCGAGTTTCCTATCGATAAACTAATCGAAAAGCGGATGTGAGTATCAGAAGAAAAGGGATGTATGATTGAGAAAGACTAGACGTTTATCCATTTTACCCACATAAGAACACATATTATTTTGTGTAATAATGTAACACAATTTTTTTTATGTATAATAAGAGAAATTTTATTTTATATATGTAATAATGTCACACAATCTTATACATAAGTATAAGAATGAAATAAGACAATCCCCGTCGATTGTCACATCCATCACTTTTGCGCTAACATTCCCCATCTCCACCCCTTCTCCGCCATCCTCATCAGCGCGAGATCGGATGTGGGCGCATGGCGTGGAGGTGCGAGCGGTGCGGAGGATAGGGTTCAGGTGTGGCGGAGGGGCCAGTTATGGTCGTAGCGAGGCCATCAGTGACAAGGGAGTTACGGTCATAGCGAAGGCCGGTGCGGCGGTGCCGCCATTGCAGACGATCGAAGAAGAAAATGAGATGAGAGGAGGTGGAGAATAAGAATAGGATAGAAGATCAGAGACGAAGAGCGGTGTGGAAAAAAGAAAAAAGAAATGAAAATGGAAAAATAGAAATTAAAAAAGGCTACAATGCTATATTATCTTATATAAGAATGTAATGCTAAATAAGTAAGAATAATATAACACAAAGTTATAATACTATTTAGAGGTGGACATCGGGTCGGTTTAATTGATTTTTGGTTTATTCAGTTCGGATTATTCGATTTTACCCAATAAAAACTCAAAATAGAAACCGATCTGAATAGCCCAAAAAACTAAATTGTCCGAACCAAATTGAAATTTTGGAATTCAAACCGAATAAACCAAATTCATGGAAAAAATTATATAAAAAATAAAATATATAAACTAATTTAAAATTCTATTAAAATATGTAATTTAATTTCAACATCATCAAACTCCAGTGTTTAAAATAAAAATTCAGCAACTACAATACAAATTCAACCATAAGAATTTTAGAGTTTTAAAATCATACTATGAATATATATAATTTATTTAGTTTTAATTGTAATTCAGTATTCGGGTCAGTTTTCGGATTGAGTTTCAATATCCGAAACCAAACAAAAAATCATATTCAAGAATCGATTTACTCAATTCGGTTATCCAAAAAACTGTATTTTAAATTTGGTTCGGGTTATTCAAATTATTCGGTTTTCGATTCGATTTTTGGTTATATATAGTTTGTTAAAAACACAGAAGTTATGTGTAACAATATAATTATAATACCATATTTAATATTATAAATTAATTAAATTAATTATTATTTATAAAAATAATAAAATGTAGGTGTGTAAAAAATATATTTTATGACACTTAATACAATAGACATGTCAAAAAAGTTAGTCAAGACCCTCAGTTGACAGAATCGCCGTGTCGCTATATTTGATCCCTACTCGGACATGACACTAAATCCGAGTCGAGGTAACATAAGTAAATAGCTTTTTGGTATATACTCCATTCTGCCCCATTCAAAAGTTCTTGTTACCTTTTTGCCCGAGCAATTATTTATGTTAATGTGTTAGGAGACTGCAATGTAAATAAAATTATTGACAATGTAAAATTGATATAATCCATCTAGTGATCAACTCATAGAGCATGCCACAAGCTAATCTAAAAAGAGCATAGAACCACCAACTAATATGTTTGACCTTAAGAATGGAGCTGATCGATAACAAACTCCTACCAAATCTAGAAATGAGATTCATCCCAATGCACACTCTCAATACAAAAGAGCATCAAGTGTGAAGTCAGATACTTCTGATCTACTAACTCCGTACCGAAAATATTGGCTTAATTACTCTTGGCCCAAATTTTGATATAAATTGATGTGTCATGAAATAATTATGAAAAAGTAGGGATATTTTAGGAAGATAGTGGGTCCAGTCTCAAAGTTGTTTACAGTTAAAGAGGACATTGTGGGAATTTAACAACATATTTTTTTTGCCGTTTTAGGTAATTTTCAAAGTACACCATTACTTGTGGGACAGAAGAAAATATAAAGTAGGAAAATATTTAAGGTGCGGAAGGAGTATAAAACTACAGATGCCGCTCCAAATTGAACCTATGCGTAGCAAAGTAATCACTTTAACTTGGAGATGTCAATCTCTTACCCGAACCATGAATTTGACCCGGACCAACCAAACTGAATTCAACCTGAAACCCAATTCTGATTTGAGAAAAAGGACCCAAACCCAAAGCCAACACGACTGAACTCAACCCAAAATTCAATTCTGACTCGAGAAATATCGACCCGAACCCAAACCGGAACTCAAACCCGACATGACCGAATTCAACTCGAAACCCAATATGACCTGATAATCTGGACCCGAACTCGACATGAACCAAAATATGAGATAAACCCAAACCCTATTCAACCCAATAAATCAGCTATATAAACACACACGTACTCAACCTAAAACCATGTAGTTATAAAAAGTCAACTAGTATTTAGTATGAAACCAAGTCAACTTGGTTATAAGTCAAACTAATAAATTCTTGGATTATTTACATTCATAACCCTAATTTTAGGCTAAAGTTCCAATATAACCCAACAATATCATAAACTACAAATTTAACCCTAACTTATTATTGTACGTGCCAATATAACCCTAACTTTTGAAACATTTGTGCCGATATACCCAAAGTCCATCTTTCCAGCGTTGGCCTTCTAAATTCCAGCAAAGAGAAAAAAATTGAAATGACTAAAATACCCTTAATCTAAAATCTAAAAAATTTAACCCAAAATACCCTCAGAGATTATTGGGTAAACCCTAGGTTATCTCTCTGTCACACTGGAAACACAGCTCACGCTGTGTAATGGTTGTGACAGAGAGATAACCTAGGGTAATGGTTGTGGAAACACAACTCACGCTGGGCGACGACATTCGATAGGCGGAACCTTAAATTGGAGCATTTGAGAGTCCTAACATGGCGGAAACAGCTTCGAAACATGGCCAGTACCAACACCACCTCTGAGACCGTGACCCTCCTCTCCGAGACCACCGCCCTCGTTCCCTCTCGCCAGATCTCTTCTTCGCGGTGGAGCATCGGTCTTCCTGTCGCTGTCCCGTGTCAACACCACCACCACCCTCCTTTCCTCCCGCCGAAAACCACCCTGATTCACCGCTGCCACCAAACCCTAGCTCACCGAGTCACTAGGGAAGACGGTGGTGAAGAGATTTGATTTCATAAAATATGTTTTGAAATAGGGGAAGAAACAAAGAGCTATATTATAGTGTGTTTAATGGGGGGAGAAAGAAAGTGGGGAGAAGAAAGAAACAGAGGGAATGATGGGCAAGAAAGAAACAAGGGGAAGGGTGTAGATGTTGGTTGGGGATACGCCAAGACATCGACGACGATGGTCGGACGAGGCATCTCGATTTCTGTGCGAGAGTGAGGAAGACGTTGTGTTTGAACGAGAAGAAAACAGGGGCTGAAGAAGAAAGTGAATAGGAAAATAGGAGAATATGAGAAATAAGCTAAAGGGCAAGGTCGTCGTTAAGTTTTTTTTTGAATTTTTCTTTTTTTAAAAATAGGGGCAAAATAGTATTTTCTCAAAATCTGGCAGTAAACTAGTTGACTAAAAATTCAACATGGTCAAAGGTTATTTTGGCACTTTTTGAAATTGCAGGGTTATATTATCACTTTTAGCCTAAAATCAGGGTCATTTTAGCACTTAACTATAATTCTTTAGACATACTTAGGAGACTAAAGTATGATTTTTATATATTAAAAGTCTACAGATACAATTACGTAAAGTCAACTCATAACAAATCCGAATACACAATGTTAAGTAAAAAATGCACAAATACAATTGAGTTTATAAATATTATTAATAATAGTTTAAAAAAAGAGATGTCTAACTAGAATTATGATTCTGAATTAGTAATTTTCGAAAGCTGACTAAATATTGATTTCAAAAATCAATTTATAAAAACATATCTAATAAATTATAACTTAAAGTAACAAGTTACTACAAAAGAAAACTCAATAATAATGCAATTGTATCAATAATATTATTGAAACATAATTTAAACAGACCCAAATTTAATCAAGTACCATAATAACCGGTTCCCAAATGAACCAAACCGAAATATAAATGAATCCAATATGAAACATAATACTCCCTCTATCCCACCTCAATTTTCAAAAAGAGAAAATGAGGTGAGGAATTTCTACAGTAAAAAAGGGTACACAAAAGCTGGTAAAACTTGATTAAAACATTGTTGAAGTGACAGAAAAAGCATGAGTTGTCTTCTGCGAATAGTAGATTTCGAAAGAGTTAATAAAATATTTACAAGGCTAGTAAAGCCTATTAACCCATCAAACATTGTTACAAACCATTAAACCCAGCAAAAAGGTTACAATTCAACAAATATTTCTCCCGAATCCAACAAAACCCAGCAAATTTCATTATTCAGCTCTTAAACCCATAAAAATTCAATTGCATAATAATACAATCACTTACAGAATAACCATTATTTAATAGTTGTGGAAAAAACAGATCGGATTTCTTCCAAAAACATGAACACGGAAGAGTTCATCTTCAAGGAACTCGAAAAGTCACTGTTTATAAACATCAGCTAACAACATTTGAGTGTAAAAACAAGGGAAACAACCAAGATTAATTGGTTAAAAAATCATGATATTCATAAGAAAGACAAAACCGAACCAACCACCCAAACAGATCTAACATCAAAAACCTGATTCTCGAGTTCAAAAGCATTAAGGAAATAAATACAAACACTTGCAGATTGACACAAATTAAACAAGTGGGTTTGTAAAAAGATGAAGAACGCGTACAAATCCAAGAGAAAATCCTCGATTGGGTTAAAAACAAGCAAAAAAAAGACGAGTGAATGTCAGATAAGCAAGGCATATGAACATGACAGAACAAGAGGAAAAGGGAGAGGAATGGTTGAGTTTGATAGAATAAGGGAGAAGAAAGGGAGAGCGTTTGGGAGATTAGAGAGAGACTAAATTGGGAAAAAGGAAAAGTTAATGCATTTATCTTTGGGAATGGAAAAGACAACACACACATTTCATTTAAACGCTGACAGCACATAAACCAAAACCCTAATCAACTTAATTTATCCCATAAGTCCAGTAAATAAAACCAACTTCAGGGGTATTTTTGGATTTTTCACTCAAGTCAAAGGGGCTATTTTTGGGCTAATTGTGATGTTGCAATTTGAGCTAGAACACCTCAAAATAGAAGGTGAAAAGTTTGAGATGGGACGGAGAGAATACATCCGACTAAGACAAAATTTTAGTACCAAAAACTACACGATAATAACCCAACACGAAAATAATTTGACCCGTTCCAACGCGACAATATTTTAACCCTACCCGGCCTAACACAAGTATAAAAATTACATGCCCGTTACCCGACCCAACAATAACCTGACCTGACACGTACAGGCCCGGGAAAAAAGCTAATAAGTTTCAAATCGATACGATAATAACCCTACCCAACCCGATACAGTAAAAAATAAGGAATTCGACACGTTTCAACTTTATCTGTTTCAAACCAAATAGTTTTCAACCAGATACGATAACTCGAATTGACACTTTTACTTTAACATGATGTCATTAAGGGGAAGAAAATGGACCAAATTCATCCAAAATCCCCATGGCACAGTTCCCTACTAGTGGAACAAGAAGTTAATGCCTTGAAACAGTATGACAAGCATAAACCCCCTATGACCATCACACATAACCAAATCTACTGAATGATAAATGGCTAAAGATTCATATCTGAGGCATTAATTTATTAGCATGAAATTATTCTTAGGGAATTGATCAAAACGAAAAATCTATAATTTCCTAAGTAAGACCACATTCACTACACTACAAGAAAAAACATCTTTTACTTCACCCTTTTTACCTCAGTTTTTTTCTTCAAAATGATGAAAATCGAAGTAAACTGTTGTTTTACCTCAAATTTTCAAGAAAATGAGATAAAAAATATTATATACCTTGATTCCTTTTACCTCGATTTTCGTTGTAACGGGGTAAAATAAATTAAACGCCTGACATCGGAAATGTCTCAATAACCCGTTGGTTGCACCGAACCCCACCGACATCAACGAGTGTCCGACTATGTACGATGTGTCACAGAAAATATGTATTCCAACGTTGGTGTGTTGTTTTTAATAGATTAAAACTGTCACTGAAATGTGACCGGTGTCGAATCGATATGCCTAAAGCCAATGTAGCCCCGTCTGTGTGGGGTATTTAGTTGTGATGGGTAGAAGGTAATTGACAGTAAAAGCCAACATCAACCACATATCGAATGTAACCGAATGCTTGTTGGTGAAGGTCCGATATCGTTTGGTAAGAGTATAGGCGATGTCGACTTCGTATCGCAACCTAACCGGATTGAAACAAATACACCAAAACATGTTGCCGATGTCGGGTTTTAACTGCAAATTTTGTCAAGTCCATTTTGCTAATGCAACGAACCGAATCTTATGTATGTTTCTCAGTTAATCCAAATATATCTTTGACATCATACAAGATTTTGGCCTTAGCAATGTAAAGTGTGTATGTTCACCTTTACCAACTTCATGGTCAAACTGATGATTGTATTTCTCCTACTCTACAAGAGGCCATTATAGGTCGTTGATTGGAAAATTGTACTTAACCTTTACTAATCCTCATTTTCTTACCTTCTCTGTAAATCAACTAAGCTAGATCATTCAGCAGCCATTAAAACATCGTTGGCATGGAGTTCTACACATTGCTAGATATCTCAAAGGATGTTAAAATCATGGAATATTCTTTCCTGTTCAGACCAATCTTAATCTATTAGCTGATTACGATGCTATTTAGGCTACTTGTCAGCAGACTACACTACTACAAAAATGGCCTTTGTTGACATGTAAAAGTGTTGTGAAATTACACCTATAATAACACTTTTTGGTATCCCTACACTTTGTTAGTGTGTGGTTATTGTCAATGTTATAATAGGTCTAAAATGTTGTAATAGGTAATTTTGGATCTAAATTAAATTATTAAAAAAATGTTCAACGGCGTTATGATAGATATAATATTGTCACGCATTATGCTGTATTTTTATTATATTAAAAATGTAGGGATAGATGTGGTGTTTAGACAAATGACTGAGTAGGGATAGATGAGGTAATATCACTTTAACTTGTGTTTTATTTGGCCAATATTAACACAATAATTTGATGTGTATCCAATTAGGTGACACATTTACAAGCGTCACAATTTAAAAGAAAATCACACGTATAACTATCACACTATAACCTAAAATGGACAATAATTTGAGTTATATTAGACATATTTTAACACATTATTGGCATATCCGGTTCAATTACAAAAGAACACACTTACTACTAAATATTATTCACTACTAGTAGTATGTTACGTTGAACTAATTCTGGACTTCTGCTTTCTTTTTTTCCCTTTTAGAATTGGTAGCAGCTCAGAGCGCCAAGGATTGAACTAATTACGCACATATTTTCAGTCTGACGCACCAGCTGTGGAGGACTTCTCAGCACTAGGCTTGGCATCAGAGACAAGGTTTGATTCTCCAGAGTTGCGTGCTTCTGGACTCATGGCACCCTCCTATTTTCGGAAAACTCAAATACAACGTCATGCGTAAGAAGGCAAAATTTTCATGATGTCATTATGTGCCAATTTTCTCAATCATCATCATTGAAGAGATTCAGTAGGATTTGATCCAAAAAAAAACCCAAATGACATTAGACTTCAACAATTAGCGAGTATGGAAATGGAAGAAAGCACATTCTTGTATAACCCACAACTATTAAGGATGTTGGGTACTCTCTCTCCCAATTCAACCTGCACACTTTTTGGTCAACTTTCTCACACCATGTTTGATCATAAATTTCAATTAGTATATAGACTATAATATCATCATTTGAGATATTGTTAGACTCCTATGTCGACGTAGTTTCTAAATATTAAATTTTAATGTACCATTAATATCCGTAATTA
>JAULKJ010286962.1:0-12642 GCA_032355405.1 Rubia balearica | reverse complement strand
GAATTATTTTTTCAAGATAACAAAATATACAATACATATTATTTGTTAAATTTGAAATAAAAATACAAAGAGAATATAAAAGTAATTTAGAAATTTGGATAAAATTATGCATAATTAGGCTTGTATGGGTCTACGGGTTGGGTCCGGGTCGGGTCCGGGTCCGGGTCTTAATATTTTAGACCCGAACCTGGACCCGTATATGAAAATCTAGACCCAGACCCAGACTAGGACCCAATGGGTATAATTTTTTGGACTCATACCCGGCCCAATGGGTCTAACCCATATGGGTATGGGTCGGGTTCTAGACCCATGATCATCCCTATTTGGAGGTGTATCCACCGGTCTCAGCGGCCCCGACAAAGATCCCCATAGCAACAAAGAAGAAGATGAAGAGGTACACCTCTCAGAGTGAAGTAGAGAATTCCTGTCTCTAGGAAGAACCCGGCTCCCTAGAGTTGCTTCACAAATCTCTTTGTTCAGCTCTTCTCCAGCATTTATTGTGGTTGTTGTGCATAGATATGGAATGTGCACTTATTGCTGATCCTTTTGATACCGATATTGAATATGTAGAGTCAGAATTAATTTGAGCTCAATGAATGCCCTTGCCAGCCATTCTTGTGGGTTTCTCTCTCCCAGATTCTTCCAACACTTTTAATTGATTAATGTTATAATTTGAAGACATGCGCACATTTGTATCACCATCGAACCTAGTTCTGGAATTGGGATTTTGTTGATTATGTATTTATTGGGGATCCACCTCAAGCAGAACCCTAATTCACCGCATCTTTTGCACTTTCAATCCACGGTGTTCCACGGTCTTCCGCATTACTCGAGTTGCTCCCCATCTACCAATTTGAAGCAGATAGGGTTCACAAACTTCTGGGTTTCTTAGCAACTGTCACCATTGACGGCGGCGACTGCTACCATTGACGGGGACTGCTACCACTGCTAATCCTTGGTATTCTGGACACCCGCTCCTACTAATTGCTGAAGATATGGTTCACAAAGTTTTTGGGTTTATAACTATTGTTACCATCTCCGGAGTATCCTAAGTTACAGGTCACCACTAATCTCAAATCCCCTTGTTAAATTCTGTTTGACGATTGTTATCTGTGAGATTTGTTCTATTTTTTATTTGCTTGTTAGATTTGCTGCACTACTATGTGCTCACCTTAATCGAAACCCATATGCCACTCTGTTTTTGCATCAATTGCAGCTTTGTGTTTGTTTCATAACCCACTTACTGTTCTTGTTCGCATCTGCTGTAAACTGTGCATCTTTAAACTTGTTTTAGTATCGAGCTTATAACTTTTGTTCGGACACCAAGCACAACCCGTCAACTTGTTCAAGGGAGAACAAGGGTTGAGGCTTGTAACCAAAGAACAATGGTTCTAAATCTATACTTCTCTAAGTTTGAAGTTTGTGTTCTTGTTTGTGTTCTTGCCTATTCAAGCTTGTCTTAATATCGAGCTTATAACTCTTGTTCGGACACTAAACACAACCAGTCACAACTTGTTCAAAGGAGAATAAGGGTTGAGGTTTGTAACCAAAGAACAAGGGTTGGAAGCTTTTGCCTTGAAACTCTGTATCTATTATTTTAAGCACTCTTCGTGCATTTGTTGGTTAAATTGTGTTACATTGCACTTTTCGTGCATTTGTTACTGAACTGTGTTACATCACACTTGTCTTGTATTTCCTACTAAATTGTGTTACATCGCACTTTCCGTGCATACCGTGTTATATATCCTATTCTTGGTACCCCGGGAAAGGATAGCAACTTTCCCGAGAAGCTGTTTAAGTTACTGCATGGATTTAAATTGCTACATAAAGGCATCCTTCTGCGCAGTAACAACCACATTCAGATTTTGAGATTTCAGAATTCAGAGGTTCAGATTTCAGTATTCACAGATTTCATACCAGAGCATTCACGGTTCAGAGTTTGGTTTTGGAATTGAGGCTCAGAATTCAGGAGTTATTCTATCTTTTCTACTTATTGGTATTTTGTTTCGCAACTCAGAGTTCATACTTCATGGTTCAAAAGTATTTCATGTTCAGAGTTCAGAAATTTGTGTCCAGAGTTCAATGTTCTGCGCCAGGGTTCAGAATCCTGAAATTTTGGATCAGGTTTTAGAGTCCAGAGATCAAAATCTTTCGAATTGAGTCCAAAAGAATTATGACAAGTACATCAGGTGCATGGAGAATCAGGAAAGCTGCATCCTCATCGGCATCCCAGACCTTGGGTGACACTGACACCCTCTCTTTCCCAAAAGCCCCTCCAATACCGCCAACAAACCATCAAGCTGCTGCCACCCGCCGACCCCAAATCAAGGCGCCTATTAGCCCCCCACCCCCCAACAAGAAAATTCCATATCTCAAGTGACCAGCTCCTCACAAAGAAGAAAATCCATCAAACTGCCATCGTCATTGAGGATGAAGTTTGCTATGAAATTGAGGAATACAGAGAGTTTTATCTTCTGGGATGCTTCAGGGGAAGATTTCTGGGTAGAAACAGTGTATATCAGCTGATTTGGATCTGGCTGCACCGCTACAAAGTACTATACAGGGAAAATGACTTTATGTTATTTGTATTCAACAGTGCGGAAGAGAGAGATGCAATCTTGAATGGGGAAGAGCAGTATGTCCATAGGAAAAAAAACTTTTCCTTAAACTATCCCCCGAGGATGGCTTGCTCACAATAGCGGATTTTTGCACCAAACCCATATATGTAAATTTTCTAGATTTACCGAGACCTCTGTGGCATCCAAATGCTATGTCTAGCATCACTTCTATGTCGGGCGATCCAATTTGCATCGATTCTCCTACACTGCAGAGGAAGAATATAGCCCAAGCAAGGGCACTTGTTTACATTGACACCTCAAAAAAGCCTCGGGAAACCATACCCATCACATGGAATAAAAGTGCCTTGCTAGATCAGATGGTGTGATATGAAAGATGGAGAAATTTTTGTACCCACTGCGACCAAAATGGCCATTTTGCAGACTACTGTACATGGAATCATCCCCAACAACAGCAACCAAAAGAAATGGTGGATGAGTCAAATTCAGTAGTCAATGAGGCAAATAAATATCATATGGCAGAGGATAAGGCAGGAAACACATCCCTGGACAGCGATAATGACTTATCAAAGGGGAAATAGAGTTTTAGCTATCCATCAAATAGTACTCGCACTCTAACAGGCATTGATGACAACAATACTTGGAATAATCAGATGACAGGTGGAAAAGGCGCCCATGCACACTTGGACAACCTTGAACTAGAAACTCAGGGTTTCTTCCTACAGAAGACAGACGTAGCAGCTGACCAAGTTCAGATCGAGAAACAATAGAGTCCCTCCTGCGAAGAACAACAAAACTCAACCCCTGCTTTTGGTACAATCAATGTCCCCACCTTGGTACTTTTTTCCACTCCTACAGAGGATCACCTACGGGACTTCTCGGCAACAGAATATAGCGAGACTCACAAACATATGGATATTTTGGATGGGATAGAGCCTGAAGCGGAACAACAAAAAAGGAAGAAAAAGAAAAAGGCTAAACTCACCAAGCTAAAGACTGACATCAACACAAACTCATATATGGCCAACACGGAAGAAGAAGTCTGAGTTCAGGTAAAATGCAAGAAGAAAAAAGCGGTGAAAAAAGGCAAACAACGGATGAGACTTTCTGATGGCGAGCAAAACAGCAAGCAAGCCACGAACCTTAAAGGGGACAGAGTCAAAGGGGCAAAATCCCAGAGAGTATTAATCGAATTTCTGAATAATTTGATTCCCTCTCCCGTGCTTCCCGGGAAACAAAAAAGAGCTGGAGGCGGTGGTAGGCGAGTACCCACCTTTGGTGGGAAATGAGGCTCGGAAGCTGGAACATAAGGGGACTGAACCACCCCACAAAAATGCAAGTATTGCGATGGTTCATATCTAAAAACAAAATAACAGTTTGTGGTATTATGGAAGTAAAGATGGGGGAAGAGAAATTTGGATTTTTTTTTTGAAAAGAGGATACAGGGGATGGAACTTTGTGCATAATTTTGATGTGATAAGAAATGGGAAAATGTTTGTGATGTGGAATGAGAAGGTAACGGATGTGCAAGTAATAGATGTAGCAGAATAGTGCATACACATTAAGATTGGCTGCAAATTTACGGGGCAGGAATTATTTTGTACTTTTGTGTATGGACTCTATACGGTGGTCAACCGTAGAAGACTATGGGAAGCACTCAATAATTTTGGAACTAGTTTGACTCAACCTTGGTTTGTCCTCGGGGATTTCAACTGCACTCTATCACTGAATGACAAAATTGGTGGTGAAGTACTATCAAGGGTATTTCTTGCGAGATTTCGATGATACTTGTACAACATGTTCTCTTACCGATTCTCCCTCATTCAATCCCTGGCACATATGGCGAGGCCCTGACAGAATTTTAGCTAAATTGGACCGAGTTCTCATAAATGATTATTGGGTAAACGGGTCATGCACCACCTTCTTTCTGGGTTTTCAATCAAGAATGGATCACCGAGCATTTTATGTTCAGTTTTACAACAGCGAGCAAACAGGAAACAAACCGTTTCGCTACCAAAACATGTGGAATGAGCACCCACAATGTAAAGATTGATTCAAGTAAGAAGGAATACTCCAGCAGTGGGAACTAAATAGTATGTACTCGTCACAAAGCTTAATAACCTGAAAAGACCCCTCCATGAACTGAACAAGAATGAGTACTCTAATATATCAGAAAGGGAGCTATAAGCTAATCAGCTACTAGATGACACAATTTGTAATCTAGACATTCTGAATACTACTACTGAAGACTGGGCAGGGATTCGAAAATTGAGTGATAGAGCATGGTTTTTAGAGGATGCTGGACGAAGGTTTGCGGCACAAAGAAAGAGAACAAGGCATCTTCTATTATCGGATAGGGGCACAAAATACTATCATGACCTCATTAAAAGTGTTGGGAATTTCTCACCCATATCCGTAATTTATGACATGCAAGGAAACTTTATCACAGGGCAAAGCAATATCGGCCACTTTTTTGTGAATTTCTACTCAAATCTTTTCGGCGCAGTGGCAAACCGTGTTCCAGTATAGATGCACATCCTACAGAGAGGGCCAAAAATCAATATTACTGACAAGGCTTGCCTGGGAATGTGAGTTTCCACAACAGAAATTAAACAGGTGGCATTTTCAATGGATAATGATAAGGCACCCGGTATCGGCCAGGATGTTTGTGCAGCAGTATTGGATTTCTTTGAATCTTGTAGAATCCTCAAGTAGCTAAACCACACTTCAATTTCCCTCATCCCGAAAAAGGTAAATGACCCTTGTGTCAGTGACTTCAGGCCTGCCGCAACGTGATGTACAAAATTATCACAAAGATTATTGCTACAAGAATAGCAGCAGTCATTCTGTCCATAATAGATAAAGCGCAGACCGCGTTTGCAAAAGATCTATAACGGACAACATCTTGCTAGTGGAGGAAATTATAAGGGGTTATGCCAGGAAAAAGAAAAGTGCCAGATGCATGATTATGGTTGACATCAGGAAGGCTTTAGACACGGTCTCTTGGGACTTTCTTAAAGAGATCATTTGTGGCCTTGACTTCCCGGAACGGATGGTTACTTGGATAATGGAATGCGTGTCGACATCCTCCTTCTATGTTAAGATTAACGGCGCATTGCATAGGTTTTTAACAGGTCGGGGAGGGCTCAGATAAGAGGATCCAATGTCACCAATGCTCTTCGTAATTTGCCTTGAATATTTTTCCCGCCTGCTAAGAAATGCAACTGCGACACCGTGGTTCGGTTTTCATCCAAGATGCGAGCCTTTAAGGATCTCACACCTAGCCTTTGTAGACGATCTGATGTTATTTTCCAGAGGGGACCGAAGCTCAGTTACCATATTGATGCTGGCGCCGAATGATTTTGAAAGAACCTCTGAAATGGCAATAAACACTTCAAAGTCAGCGATTTATATGGTGGGTGTCCGGGAAGGTCTTAGCTTCACCGGAATCCAATTCGGCCAATTACTCGCTGATGGTCTCCCTTGATTCACAAACAATGGAAAGGGTATACCCTAGCTTATGTGGGACGACTGCAACTTATAAGATCGGTTCTTCAAGGGATAATCGACTTGTGGATTCAGCAAGTTCCTTTGCCGCAGAATGTCATACAGCATTTGACAACAATTTGCAGGCGCTTCTTATGGCAAGGGAAATCAACACCGGTCTCATGGAAAAATATTTTTGGAACAATAGAGGAAGACTGACTAGGAATTCAAGATATCGATACTTGGAATGAAGCACTCTTAGCCAAGAAAATATGGAACTTTCACAGTAGGAAGGAGAGCCTATGGTCCAAATGGTTGCACTCATATTATAAAAAGGAGGCGAATTTCTGGAGTTGGACTCCATCAAAGTATAACTCATTAGCTCTCATGAGACACCTCGTGAACATAAAGGACAAATTACTAGCCCCACTAGGGAGAAGAAATTCAACCATCCTTACACTCAGAAACTGGGCAACTCAAAAGGGCCTAGACTCATCAAAAGTATATGAGGCACTCACGAGAAAGGTACAATCACAGTGCATTTTTAAACTCCTTTGGAATAGCTCATATCCACCAAAATATTCATTTATAGCTTGGAGGGAAGTGATGAGAAGGTTTCCCACATGGGATAGGCTAAAGAACTACAACGACGACAGGTGTTGCCCATTTTGTAGGTCAACACGGGAAAGTGCAGAACACATTTTCTTCAGCTGCACACTTTCAAGGGACATATGGGAATCTATAAACAATGGTTGGGGCTGCAAAGAAGGTGTCACACAATTAGAGGGGCGGCCAGGTAGATAGTAAGGAAAGCACACGGATTCAAGCAAGCTTCCAGACTGTGTATCCTAGCAATGCTTACTGCGGTGTACTATATCTAGAAGGCAAGAAATAGGTTGGTAAAAGAAGGAGCGACAGAAACGGTCCAAGTGCTGAAACACCAAATCTTTACCCAGATATATACGTTATTGTACAAACTTTTTCCAAGCTACCAACACAGCCAGCAGGTACTACATCAATAAACAGAGTAGTAATAGAGGAATGTAGTCCCAGATCATTAGCTCTACTGGTTAGCTCAGGTCCGAGAACAAGTATTCAGGGATTAAGAGTTTGGTTGTTGCACTGGAAATTACCAATCCAGCTTAGTTTCAACATAGTCTACGAAACTCTAAACTTTTCAAGTCATGCATTATTGTGAATATCTTTCATTCGGGCTACCTGCACAATTACTTGGTTCAAAGCACTTGTCGTGAATATTTTGTTGAATACTCTGTCCGTGCATGTCTATGCTTATATTCTGCACTTGCCATGAATACCTTCACTGTATATTTTGATGAATACTCTGCCACTATTTGTTGCTGAATGCCATTCACATTTTTGGATGATGAAAATTGTTGCCATGTATGCTTTTGTATGTGATTGCGCTTGTCGCGCACCTTTGTAAATTGTCTTCCAAAATTTTGTTGTATATGCTATTGTTGGTACCCCGGGAAAGGATGGCAACCTACCCGGGAAGCTGTTTAAGCTATTGCAGGTTGTCCAAACCTTAAGGACAAGACCTAGAAGATTTTGAGCATTCACGGTTCAGGGTTCGAAGGTTCACAAATTGTAGTTTTGTAGACCAAGTTTCGACCAGGTTACTTCATTGGAGCTGCATGGGCCTTATCGCATTCGGGCCAATAAGATGAGTCAAGAAGGCCCATTTTACTACTCTTGGAAATTATGAGCTGAATTAAGGAGATTGGTCCGTATTATAGGGCTAGACACTTTTTTTTCCTTGTAAATTTATTGGCCAAATGTCAATAAATGGCACCCTTGCTGGTTTGTAAATTTAACATGTAATCCTAAAACAATGATAGATAATATAGTTCCAGGTCGGTGGAACTAGAAAAGAAAATTGGAAAAAAAATAAAGAGAAAAAGGAAAAAAGAGAAAATTCCGACTTGTGCCCCTTTCTGGTGGTGCACATTCCTAGAAAAACCTGGCATACGTCAAAATGAATGGTAAAGCGTCTCATATTAGTGCCTTGTCGGTAGCACTAATGTTTCCCCAAACCCGACCTGGTCATTGTACCGGCAATGCTCAGAAACCTCAAACCCAGTTTTTGGTGTCAAATTGGTGGCATTACCATATCGTAAATCCCGATTTGTGCAACAACTGGTTATGCACAATAATGTCAAATCCAGTAATGGTTTCCCACTTACCAAAAGTGGGAAACGCAGTACAAACTGTTGCGCTGAGTCAAGCGGCTAAATTGACTCACTTTAATGTCATATCAGTGGCACCATTGCACCATAAATTCCAATTTGTGCACCAACCGGTAATGCACAATAACATCAACTCCGGAAATGGTTGCTCACTTACCAAAAGTGGGGATGGTTATTATAGAATAACCAACTTTAGCACTATATCGGTGGTGTCACCGTATCCCAAATTCTGATCTACGATACCTTGACGGTGTAGTGTAGTAACCACAAACTCGTCCACAGTTGCCCACTTACCAAAAGTGGGGAGGACAGTTACAGAACTGTCACGCCAGTATACCCGAAACAAATATACCACAGAGTCTCATCGCGATGATTCAGCATGACCAAGCTCTACCAAGGGGGATTGAAGGCAAGATCGCGCACTACTTGGGGGCTCACATTCCGACCTTGAGTGGGATCTTGCTTACAATCCCGGACACCCCGAGGCTTACTCCCTTGGCGCACCTGGTTAGCCACCGTACAGATCTACCTCATTAGAGCATCGTTACCACATCACTTCAGCAGCAAATTTTTTGGAGCACCACCGGCGGTTGTTAGGCTTGCACCGAGAGGTATACACCCCAATGGGGTCCTCCTCCAGCATTGTCTTCACCTCACCATCACCAGTCTCACCACTCGGAGGCGAAGAAGGACATCAGATCCTCACTTAGCCACCGTGCCTCTCGGCACTACGAAAAGACCTACACCGGTGTGTATCCCTACTTGCTAGTTAGGACTAGTGTCTAGACCAGAGTTCCATGTACTAGCATACCATGTATTAGGTCCGCTTTATCTATGTATCACCATCTTAGTTGAAGTATTATTTTGATATGTCGGTTCGGTCTTTTGTTAGGGGCTTCGTCCCGTACCACCTGTATTTTTGACACATTTGGTTGGTTCTATGCTTACTTACCTTTTACCGTAAGAAGATGAGGGGGTAAATACACATTACAGTTAAAACTTTCAAAATGTTTGGATTTTTCTTTTTCGTTTCCATGCAAAAACTATTTCAGACTGACTAAATTATCACTATTTGCAATGGGAGAGTGAGTTGGTCACCTTCTTCAAGGAGAGAGGATAAGGGTTGCTAAAGCATCGCTCCAAAAATCTAAGCATCCCGAGAAATCATATGGTTCAGTAGGTCGCTTCCGCGTGTGCGAGCTAGTACCTGCATCTTAGAGCTGGGTTGCCATCTACCGACCACTAATTCAATGATGTAGGAGATGCTTTGGCAAGTGTGGTAGACTGACCGATGACTTTGGTCACATTTGGATATGGCACCCAGACTGAGGACATTGAAGGCAGCCAGCCACATACCAATGAATCTTATTGCATTAATGCTTGCGACAATGAGATAATTAAATCAACTAATTGCTACATTTTTTACATTAAATATTTTTTTTATTACGAATCGTTGAAATTGATAAACCTTAGCCCTTGACTACATAACCAGAAAGGTTTTCGTATGCCAGGAAATCGTTTATGGTACAAAAAACATTGCCTTCAAGGTAAACTCCTTACCAAGAAAACCATCAAACATTAAAGCGTTGTTCGACCATAGCACTTTCAAATCTTCTATTAAAGGGGCAAGATAAGTGTCCATGTCATTTTCAGGCTGTTTGGGCCCTGAAATCATAATAGGCCTCAAGACATATTTCCTCTTCATGCACAAGTACGAGGAGAGACTGTAAATGGCAAGCCTAACCGAACATGAACTGTGATTCGAGGATATATTACCGAAAGGGTTCATAACATCAGTACACAAAGTCATTCTCAAATTTCTAGGTTCAGAAGCAAACTTCGAATACATCTTATCAAAATTCTTCCACTGGTATGCATCAGTCGGATGAAGAATCATATCATCATCTTTACAGGCTCCCCTATCCACATACAATGTCAAGTTCTTTGCATCTTAGCATTCTTAAACAACATTTTCAGCCTCGGAATAATCAGAAGGTACCACATACATTTGTCCGGCACCCACCTCCTCACTGACACAACAAGCTTTCCACCGACGTCCACATTTCTCCTTTTCTTATAACGGGAAAAGTTACACACAGGACAAGCAATATTATCCTTTAACTCAATCCTATATAAGACACAATCTTCAGACAAGCATGTATCTTTTCATACTCCATTCTCATCGGACACAAAATTCTCTTAGCCTCATAAAGGTTGTCCGGTATACCACTCCCGGCCGAAAGATTATCATTCAGAAACTTAAGCAATTTATTCATACTAGTATCCCTCCATGAACCAATACCTTTCTAATTAAATAACTCCATCAAACATGACATGAACGTGTATTTCTTCTTGCTACTGGGATATAATGGTCTATCCTTCTCACCTCTAAAGTTAGTCAAAACACCATGCCTCCCTAAATTCATCAACTACCTTCACGCACATGTCATCCAATTTTTCATTTCCAAAGCACTCTCCCTCACTACTAACTACCATCTCCGGGGGTGATTTTTCCCCATGAAACGTCCACACCTCATAATATTTTGCAAACCCCCTGCTATACAAATGGAGTCTCAGCATTTCCTTATTGTCTGTACGATTTCAATTTCTATAATCACGCCAAGAACACAATATTCGCTTCTCGCCACTAAAAGCATGCTCCAAAAACTCATCCACGAAACCAATATATTCTTCGCTCGCCCTACTAACGTTGTAATACACAAGCTTACGCCTCTCGATAGCACGATACAACTCTACACATCAATAAATGTGCTACACCATATACACCATTCCACATTACAATTACCACATTCATAATACTCCCCCACAATATGACAATCAATAATAACCATAGTATTAACAATATCAACCTTGAAAACAAATGAAAAACTAATATCGACTATGCCACCTCAATCACCTTAACATGATCAAACACACAAGATATATGTCTACATACCAAAACCAACAATAACCATCAATAATATACATCAACATATTTAAAAAAATGGTACCTTTAAGGGTCTTCATAGGAGATCATTTAATGCTTTCATCGACCCTCAAAAAGCCATTAATGAACTCTTCTTCCCCATTTCCCCTTTTTAACCCGCCAAAAAAAGGTGGTAGATGAGCATTAAATGCACATTATACAACGGTAATTTCATCAAAATGCCGGTGCATATGAAATTCCATGAAAAAAATTAATTATACATCGGTAATGAACAGTATCGGTGCTAATTTTTTTAGAAATTCCCGCATTTTTTTGGACATATGCACTGGTAATAAGAAATACTGGTGCACGATTCATATTTTTGGCACCAACTCTATAAATAAGCTTCGAAAAAATGCACCGTATAACTTTAACCGGTGCACTTAGCACCGCTACCCTACACCGGCAACTGTTGTACCGGTGTGAATTTTTTTTATTGAACAACATTTTCATGTTTCATACACCGGTTCTTGCACCGGTACAAATAATACCGGTGCATTCTATCCCATAGACACCGATATTCTGATAGACATCCGGCGTACCGATGCAATTGTGATCATTAACATCGGTATCAACTGCTAGGATTTTTTAACCGGTGCGTGTGACTCTG
Source organism: Rubia balearica (assembly GCA_032355405.1). Lineage (NCBI taxonomy): Eukaryota > Viridiplantae > Streptophyta > Magnoliopsida > Gentianales > Rubiaceae > Rubia > Rubia balearica. The sequence goes on along the minus strand of JAULKJ010286962.1, from coordinate 777 downwards.
TTCTCATGTAGTGTTTCTTAGAATTTAATATGATATTTATGTAATAACATAACATTTTTATGTCAGAGAATCTTGATAAACATGAAAAGTTGTCAGCATCATTATTATGCTTTACCTAGTCTTAAATTTCGTAATTTTCCCCATAGGACATTTCTTCCTATGTTGACAGTTTAACTTCAAATTCTACAATTAAAATCCTACTTGACGCATAAAAAAAAACCCTCTCCGAAAAATCTTGCCGCAAAACCTCCTCCTTCTTCTTCAATCTCTTTCCCCATCTCTCCTAATGGGGAGATGAGGAACAACGGTTTATTTTAATTTCTGCTTTTGTTATTCAATAAGTGTGAGATTTATCTCCACATATTAGTTTTTATTCTTTGACCTGGTCGATTAGATCGTTGTGTTCATGATGATATCTCGATTTAGTTGTTCACGTTGATGTATTGTTCTCGATCTGCTTTACAGATCGTGTGTTCGTAATTTCATTGTGATTTTGCTTTTGGATTTCCATTAATATGGATACGTCAAATCTGTGTTAGATCTGTGTTTTCCAAGGTGTTTACAGTTTGGACAACATAGATCGTGATTGGATCAAGTGGTGTTACAGTTGTAGAAGATCCTTGTTTGGCGCAGTGATATTGATACGTGATATGCTCCTCTTTGCCAAGTGGTCATGTTTTTTGCAAGAAGCAAGTTGATGTCCCCGAGGGCGATGTTACAGTTTTTTATTGGATCTCTGATCTGTAATAGTACAGACGGTCAGTCTGGTTGACATGT